>JAOVVB010000008.1:1653542-1665792 GCA_028570985.1 Heterobranchus longifilis | reverse complement strand
GATCATGAAGTTAAAGTGACCCCAAACCTTTGAACGGTAGTGTGTGTATATCTAGAGAGAGAGAGAGAAAGAGATGGAGATATGTGGAGATGAAAAAGAAGAATAAATAAGCGGAAACCAATATTGAAGACAAACCATGCAGTGGGAGACCACTGATTGTGACAAATGGGGTTTTCAAAGAAGATTCAAGAGTTGTGTTCAAATTTTGTTCAATGTTGAGAAGTAGTTTTTTTTTTAAAGCCCTCATATGTCCAGAATATTCATGTAAAGCTACTTTCTGACAGGATCCATTTTTAAAGTGCTATCCAGTGATTCAAGTATCTGACCTTTAGGGCTCAACCCCTAATGAGAATATAACCCGATTAGTGGCTATGTGGTTACTCCTTGCACCTCCAGGGCCTGTGTTCAGTTACCACCTCAGGTCTGTGTATATTTGGCTGTTCTACCTGAACTTGGTGGGTTTCCTCTGGGTACTCTATTTTCCTCCCACAGTCCAAAGACTCAGATTAGATTAGCCAATCTAATTCAGAATGAGCATGTGAGTGTGTGTATGTGTGTATGGCCTGCGAAGCATTGGCACCCCATCCAGGCTATACCCTGCCTCATGCCCTAAGTCTCCTGGGATAGGCTCCAAGGCCCCGCGCGACCTTGTACACAGGATGAAATGGAATAGACGATGAATAAGTGAGTGTCTTGAAATTAATGCCTTGCATTTTAATAGCAATTATTATTTATAATAAAATTATTGTATAATTTATATTAATAGTTATTAATATGTGATATTATTAGTAAGTAATCGGAAACCTACATTCGTGCTAACACACTCTGACACGTTGCTCTTTTTTTTTTTGTTCTTGTTTGCTCATTGCTCATTTTTCGAACAAATGAGGACTAACTGCATTCAGTTTCCAATTCCTTTATGTACAGTCTGTAATTTAGCCTGGGTAATTTATCCTGCATAAATTATACACTATATACTTTTTAATTCTATTTTATTTAGCGACTTTTGTTATAATTATATCATTTAATCACTTTTTTATTCACAGATTTCAATATCATAAAGCACAATTTAGCCACTTAACCTTAAAGTGCACTGGCAATGTGAAAGCAGATTAACTTTAAATCATAACCAATCTTTAGCGAACTATGCCTTGTTAATGTACCTGTGCTTTTAAACTGTATGTAACAAGGATAAACAGTCATGCAATTTCCCTTCTCCCATACATCAGACACCTGAAACAGAGCGGTAGAAAAAACTCTCAACGGCTCTAACCTGAACCATTCAAGCCACCTCCTACTATATTAAGGTGTATCATCATGCCATGAAGAATACTGGACATTACACCATTAGCTAAACTTTAAATGTTGGTCGTGTCTCTAAGGAGATTGAATTGTAAGGGTAGAATTAAAACGATTATTATTATTATTATTATTATTATTATTATTATTAAGGGTGCTAAGATTAAATTTAAAATAGGGTTTAAAGTCACATAAGGTGCTATGTAAATTAAATTAAATTGAATTGAATAAAGAAGTGGATATTAAATATGAGTTTGATTTTTTTTTTCAATCAGAAATTGAATCTCAAAAGAAAATACCCATTTTAACAAGATACTGACCCAATTATACAGCCAAAATAACTTGTTAAAAAAAGGTCTTGCATGGTCTGGCCTCCTGATATGAAAATGTAGGAAGGATTTTGGAATTGCACATCCATCAAGAGGAATAAACCAAGATAAAAAGCTGCAATAAAACAATTACTTCTTAAAAAACGAAAGAAAGAAAAAACTAAACTAAGTACTAATCTGGATCATTTATTTTTGGTGTCAGAATACCTTCCCCATTAAGTTCATTAATTAACATATCTTTGTACTTATACACACATACTAATATTAAAAGTTTTTGTGAGTGTAAATTTGAAGGGGATATATGCATTAGAAGTATACTAAAAAACAAATCTCTAAAATAGTATTTTGGGTGCTCTGATATTGAACTGACGAGGCTAAAAAGTTGTACCTAATATAATGTTCTAAAGTACGGTGAGCTAGTTAGCTAGTCGAAGTTATTTCGAAAAAAAATTAAAAATACAAACAAGTAGATAAATTTCCATGTGAGTGACAAAGTTTCAGAAATAGCAAAACGTCCAACAGTTGTGAGCTTTACATTACACAAAAAGGGTATAAAAAAAGGATATAGCTAACATCCTGTTTTTTCCATTGTGTTTAAACACATGCGACAGTTGATTAAATGTTATGGTGTTGGGAGAATTACATGACAGCGCTATGCTGCACTTTATTTTGTCTTTGTAACTGTTTCCACATACATGCATGCTTCTGATTCTGAAAACGTTGTATCTAATCTGTGCTTATTAATCCACCCAGTAAAATCCAATATGTGGTGCAGCAGATGGTTGACTGGAGAACAAGTCTGATATGGTCTCAGCTACAGTAGGGGTGTGTATTCTGTTTAAATACACAATCTGTATCAAGGCTGTATGGCAGGCAGGGTTTTTCTTTCTCTGCAGGTTCAATCGCTAATGACTACTAACCTACCAAGCCTACTTGTGTCCCAGGCAACTAATAAAAATTAATAGTGCAGACACGTAGTATTTTTGTCTTGGTCACCCAGAGTACACTGATTTCTCCACCCTGTATAGTCATAATACCCTGAACTGGCAAGCTGAGGTCACATCCAGAAAACATGATGAGAATATATAACACAAAGAGCAAAAAGGCCAAGAAAAGAGCTTATTTCAGGGGATAAAGAAATCTAAATAATTCCACTGACAAAGAGCTTGTACACATGTGGTTGTATTCTCATATTGCATATTATTTTTGGGAACACTTTATTTAAATCTTGTAGATGACATATTATAAGGCTTTGTACTTTTTGTATTATTTGAAATATTTATATCAAATATTTTCTGTGCTATGCACCTTACATTTTTGTGAGGTCCTTTTTTTATATCCTTTTCATCATCATAATAAGTTCCGTTCCATACTAGCACATTTCTAAAGCGTGTAATCGCTGTGCAGCACAAACTCTTGCAGCTAAGATTCCATTGTGTTAGACTTTTTTTTTTTTTTACTTTTTATTATTTTAGTAGAGGCACCAGACAGCCAGAAAAGGGGTGGGGTGGGGTGAGGGGAGGGGTGCGGTTTAGATTCAGTTGTTCAGTAAATCTAACAAAAACAAAAAAAAATCTATGATTTTTACATGAAAATAACTTTGTTAGAATTATTACATCGCTTTAGGTTCTGCAAACATGATTAATAGTTTAGGCCTAATATGCAGTTTTTAGTGTGTTTTACATAATTTCCTGGATAAAATTTAATATTCAGTTGCAACTGCTCATAGAACTTGAATTAAGAAGTAATTTTTACTTAAAATGATTTAATATTAATGTTTTTTTTTTTTTTTTTTACAAACATCAACGTGATTTACAAATGTGTTTGAAGAAATTTAAACTGATTTAAATTCATCAGGAATGTTTTTTTGTTTCTTCTTGTTTTTTGTTGGTTTTAGGGCCTAAGGCTATTGTACCATGAAATGTTTAACAAGATCCAGTGTTTCTGTAACATTTTCATAGTTCACACTTTTTTTTTGTTTTTCAGTTAGGTGCATGATGTGTGTGTGTGTGTGTGTGTGTGTGTGTGTGCCGCAAGTCAATTAAGTCATTGTCTTGTGTCACTTTCTAAAAGCTGATGTAAATGCATTTTTTCTATTAGAGTGCTCCCTCTATGTGGAACCGTAATCTATTAGTGTTTATTAAGCAGTAATAATAACTTTGTTTGATGTTTATTTTTGTGGTGTGATGTGGTAGCTCAGAGGGCTAAGACACAGAGTTACTGATCGGAAGATCGGCGGTTCGATCCCCAGCTCCGCAGGTTGTGACTGTTGGGCCCTTGAGCAAAGGCCCTCACCCTGCTCCAGGGGCGCTGTATCATGGCTGACCCTGCGCTCTAACCCGTGTGTTTAATTTACTTTTTTACATGAAATTTGACTCAAGTTCAACTTTACTTGTATAGTGTAAAAAAGGAAATTCCAGTTTAAACTTACTTACATTTTTAATGAGAATAATCCTTTGTGTCATGTAAACTTCACTTAAACTATGCTTAGTTCATTTAACTAAAATATTATGTATGGAAATTGTTACCATGCTTTTTTTTTTTAGTAAATTGAACTCCAGTATCTTTTTAGTGTATAGGAAGCTATGTTATGATGTTAAAGTACGAAAGCATAAAGTAAGGTTTCAGAATCTTCTGAACTAATGATTATATTTATTGACATTCTGCTCACCTGAACTTAACTATGGATGTCCATTCTGTCCTGAAAATAGACATAGGCATGAGTCTAATATTTGTCTGTAATAAGCAAATGTAGTTACAGGTCAAGATGGAACAGACCAGACCATTTGTACACGATGGAATTACAATTTGACACAGACTGCAATTCATTTAATAATTGAAAAACCACAGACAACTTGCCCTGCATGTAACCTGAGCCAAGATCTTTCTGCAATTGAGTTTGTTATTGATTCTGACCTGAGAAACGAGAAATTCTCTTTGCAAAAGGGCTTGCATTAAGAAAAGTGCAAAAGCCATGAATTGTCTTGACAGATTGCAAAAAAATAAACTACATAATTTTCTTTCAGAATATATGATTCTCCCCAATGTTGACAAAAACAAGTCTATGAATATCTAAAATCGTTCATTTAAATCGCCCAAAAAAAGTCATTTTTGCATGCTTTCCAATTTTATTGCCTTACGTATCTGACATTTATTCAAATTACAATCAAATTATAACGGTATACATTTCAGAAGCCAAATTTAATGCTTTTTAATCAATTCTTGGTTTTCTTTCAAGTAATAGATTATCCAGATTCAGACTTTTGGATACTCTAACTCACCTGTACTCTTTATCCTTAAAAACTTTATTGAATCCTAACTTTCTAAAGACTTTTTGAATGAATTTGCAGCTCTTATGTCTAATGAAAAAAAGGAAGAGATGATGACAATGGCCTGAGCACCATTCTGAAAAGAAGATTGCTATAGAACAGTTGGGTGCTTAAACAGAATAGAGTGTGATAGATGATAATTGCAGAGCTTTACAGAACATTCAGTGATATTAATACTGAATATGATATTGAGGGTTTATATCAAAGTCATTTATCTGACATTTATGCTTTTGATTCAGTGTCATAATCAGTAAAAATAACATCAGCTTAGAAGCAACATGATCAGTTTGATTTTTTTTCCATTTCAAATACAATGCGCATCATGCAATGCTCACAGACTGTTCATTCAATACACCAAATAATAACATGCCATATAATAATGAAACATTTGTAATGTTTATAGCAGGCAAAGTAATTAATATTAATGTACTAGTACATGAACAATACAACTACAGTATTGTTATGACCACATTGCCATCTAGTGGTGTGAATAAGAAGTGTTGTGGCACTGAGAAAAAAAAAGTTTGTGTGAGATGTTCATTCATTCATTCATTCATTCATTTTAGTTGGCCAAGTTTTATGGTAAATCCAACAGTGGGCAGTGGGCAAGAACATATCTTGGATAGGAAACTATATTTTGTAGACAGCTATTAAACAGGTTAATGTTTAATATTTATTGCGCAATGTATTCTGCTTATTTTTAATATTTTTCTTTACGTTGGGAGGTGGTGGGGGAGCTATTATTTCCTAATAACAATTGATTATTTTATTTTACATTATTATTATGGATTTTTATTTAGCCTTGTTTTTAAAATGTTGTTAATTTATTTTTATTTTTTTTACATTTTAAGGTTAACATCAATTAGCCATAACATTAAAAACATTAAATTATCACCACCTAGGTTTAGGGTTCTCCCTGTGTCACCATGATGGCACTCTGCAGGTGGTGTGCTGTGGTGTCTGGCACCAGGACATTGGCAGTGGATGCTATAGGTTGCTAAGTATAGGATCCATGGAAGTATGGTCTCCATGGATCAGACTTGATTGCCTGCAGAGTTTGGATGCCGAGTCAGCGGCCTTGGGCTCTTTGCCTGTGGGGCACTGTGCTCTGGTGCCTTTCTATCATGGTGCTTTTTCCATGGGATCAGACCGGACAGGCTGGCCTTTTGTCCCCGCGGGCACGAGTGAGCCTGTGGTGCCCAGGAGCCTGTCACCAGCTTATTGGTATATAATTAATAATCAATTGATAAATAATATATAACCTGTTAATTTTGGTGACCAGCTGTATATTTTTCTATACAAACTATTATTCAGTATGCAGACTTTAAACAAAAATAATTGGAATAGTCCCTAATTATACAAAAAAAAAATCATTCAATGATTGTGTCATATATCTGGCTTTAATCACATACTGTACCTGTACTGTACATTACATATTTACTATGCTAGGGCTGTGTGCTAAGTGCAGTATTGCCTAATGCTGCATTTTTGTAACAACCTAAATGTCAACACACACAAGTGCTTTGTATTATTCACCTTGTCGCCTCTTTGCAATATTAATAACCCTTTCTATTAGTCACCTGTGTACAAATCATACTTCACAAATGCATAGCATATTTACTTATTTGTGTATTTACTCCCCATCCTGTATTTAACCCATCCTACATAAAATTTAAGCTTGCTGTCACATCTCGAAGCACTCGCAATCCCTTTTCTACAGTCCCTTTAAAACGGTTGTATATAATAAAATATTTAATGCGCCAACTAAAATTACATTGTGCAAACTTAATACAAGCAGAAGAATTTGAATTATTAGTAATGTGTGACTGGCTTTTATTACCAAGCTCAAAGTGTTTCTGGTTTTAGAAACCTAAATTGAGTTTGCTTTTTGTTGCAATCATTTGTATTTATCTACAGTATAATGTCATTAATGCCAAGTAAGGTTTTGTCATTTATTGTTTTTTTTTAATATTTCCTGTATAAAATGTCCATGAATCTTCTGCGATTATTAAATGAGCTCCGTCTTGGGTGTAATTATGTGTCACTGGAGCTCATTTAATGATTTCAGGCTTTCTAGATGTCCTTGCCAACATGTTCTTCTGCCAAATTCATTTAAATGCAACAGATGTGCCAGTGCTTTGTTTGTGTCATAAAAATATGCCGGTCACATGGACAATGCTCAAGCAGGCACCAAGTAGTTGTAAATCATACTAAATATCTTTTTATTGTCCACTTGTGTCTTGTCGCAGTAAATCAGTGCAAAGTGGTTTATGATATGTTTCTATCTAGGAGGTGAAGTGAGTACAAAACACAGACATAAGTAAAACAGCTACCATATTACAAAGGACTGTCAAGTCAAACCAGAACTTATGAAATTTCTCATAAAATGTAAAACCAAATGACATTTACTGAAAACTCCAAGCGCAGTACAGTAAAGAGACTCTTAGCTGTCGTAAAAATTTTTTTTAAAGGTGCAAACATTTTAAAGAATGCCATAGAGATCCTGCTGCAGTCATTCCATGAACACTTGAGTGGAATGACTGATTCTTGAAAATCGATGAATAACCTTTCGTCAATTCGTGGAAGAGACACATCTGTCTGTGGGAACTGTACAGTCAATTATTCACAAACACCACTTATACATTACATGAACACAGCTAGGAGTTATTGCCACACAGTCCTGACCTCACTCCTAGACATTATGTTTGGAGTTCCTGGGAGGCTAGTGTTTCAGCAGTGCTAATGACATGAAGCAGGCAGTCCAACCATGAAAGAAAACGTTCTGCTTTTATGGTATTCAAGCACTAGTGAAACATAAGTGCATAAGTGTAGCAGGGGGTTATACAGAGTAATAAATGTAGATTTTACTCTCATAACTGTTCTGTTATTCTGCACAATCAAAAGTCCTGGTTTGACTCATATGCCTCTCATAATATTCACTTGAGCAAAAATAAATGTAGTACTCACAACGGTTATTCAAATAAGATTAAATAGGTCATCTGGAAAAAAAAAGAAGAAGTTTTTATATTTCCTCTAGTCTTCTGAATCACTTTGAAATTCTTTTATATGTGAGGAATGTGTTGATAAACACTTATGTTAACTAACGAAGTGAGCAATGCTAAAGCAAACACTGCCTCCATTATCAATAGTATATAAAGAAATATAAAGTATTATTATTTGGATAGAGAAATTATAATGTTCTGTTGCAGAAGCTTGTTAGTTTCATTAGCTAGCTATGTAGCTTATGGTTGTTGTTAGTATTTCACTGCTCCTATCGAGGGGTCGCCACACAACAACTTAGCACAGGTTTTCCGCAAGGTAGAAGAGAAACCTACACCTGAGCTACCATTGTCCCCAGCTATGTAGCTTATGGTAATCCTACAATACATATTGTTAGCTATACTGTTAGCTACTGTATCCAGCAAAGATATATCCTCATATCCTGAAATTGGTAGTACCACTAAAGTATTTAACACAATATGCAACCGCTAGGGAACATATAGTGTAAAACATTTAATGAGAGTTTTTAGTGTAAAACATCAAAGGATCTGGCTAGCTTCTTTAGTTCACTCAGCTAGCTAATGATTAACCTGCAGATCTTTCCACAAGTTTAATGTGGAGCTGTGGAATGCTAATCCTAACTAGTTTTGGCTTGCATAATTTGCAGTTCATTATTACCCTGCTTTATTTAAAGCATTTAAAACAGATGTGTGATGAATTCGGCCAGACGTGCTCATTTGTCTCCACTATCTCAGACACTGCTGCTGCTGTCTCAGCCAGTTTTACTTTAATTAGGACTTGAATAAAAATGTGCACATCTTGTATTTTACTTGGGTTACAGACGTCTGGGTTTAAATACATTCGTAATTTTAATCTGTAACAGATTCGTCCGTTTTCTCTAACAGCCTTTGTGTTGTTAATACACCAATGCTACAGTACTGATATTATTCTACCATGCTGCTACTTCATATTAATTAAAAGAACCTGTATGGGAATTTGTTTTTAAAATTATTCTTTTTAGAACAGCCTAATATATCCCAAAGGAGCATAAAATGTAAACTGCACGCTCTCCTCCAAAAGTATTGGAACAGCAAGGTCAGTTGCATTGTTTTTCCTTATTGTTTTTCTATACTGAAGTCATCTGGGTTTGACACTAAAATAAGTATGCAGCAATTGATCCAAATTTGATCTTTAATTTCTTGATATTTATGTCCAGATGTGATAAACAACTTAAAACATGGCATGTTTTGCTTGAATGTATCTATTTTTAACACATTTAAATATTGCCACATGTGACTGACAGGCGTTTCTTGTTGACCATGTGTACCTTTTTAGAGTAACTGTTTAAATGCTAAATAGATCTGAATGGTTTGAGCACTATAGAAGACTGTATTTGTTAAGGGATAAACCAATATGTACACCAGAGAGCTGTATATGGGAGACAGACAAGCCACTTTAAAACTGAGATAAGAGGTGAAATTAATCAATCAATGCCTAAGCATTGGGTGTAACCAGTATAACAATATATAATGTAATAAAAAAAAGAAAGAAATCATTGGTGTACTTAAAATTAGACATCGAAGGGGGTCAACCCAAAAAAAAAACAGCTATTCAAGACAGGATTATTGTGAGAGCTGCGAAGAAAAACCCCAAAACTGCACTCTACACTGAAATCACCAGCAACTGGCATGAGGCAGAGGTAACAGTAGTGCAATCCACCATTCAGAAAATACTTAGTGATTAGACATGTACTGTACAGTAGATGCCACAAGATGCAGATCAGCAGTAAAAATCAGATGACCTGATTGGAATTTTCAAAAATATACAGATATAAGCCACAAAATTTCTCATAAAAACCTCAACCAAAATGTGAAAAAAGAAGGAACCTGCTCATGATCCAAAACACACAAGCTCAACAGTCGACCACAGTGAAGGTAGTGTCATGACTAGGACTTGCATGGCTACTTCTCGAACAGGCTCACTTATCTTTATTTATGATGTAACTCATGATGGTAGCAGCAGAGAAATACATCCAGTGTAATTGGGAGGAATAAAGTGGAAGGTTTTAGACTAGACAAGTCAATCACCAGACCAGACAAGTCCAATTGAGCATGCATTTCACGTCCAGGAGAAAAGACTGACAGGAAAAACCAACCAAAACAAACGACAGCTGAAAGATGCTGATGATACATGCATGGAAAAGCATGACAAAAGAAGAATGCAATAGTTTGGTGATGTCAGTGGGTTGCTGACTTGATGCAGTTATTGCAAGTGATGGATATTAATCCAAATATTAAATACTATTTACTTCAATTTCCTGTATGACTATGTCACTTTTACAGTACTTGCTCTCAATACTGCTTATCCTGTACAGGGTCACGGGGGGATTGGAGCTTATTGAGGTGACTTGGCGCATTAGCTAGTGGGCCAGTCCATCACAGGACACGCAGGCACACATACTTACAGTCTAACTCAGATACTACAGGGAATTTGGAAGCAGCAATGAGATTCATTTGCATGTTTTTGGACTATTGGATTAAACCAGAGTACCCGAAGAAAACCCACAGAGCAACCCACTCCAGCACCTCAAACCCTTGACCCTGGAGGTGCGACGCCTCTGTGCTATGCCAACAACTATGCCATCATGTTAGAGTTTCTGTTTCATTAATTTTGCTTACCAAAAGGTGCCATGCTCCAAGTTGTTTAACACATCTACAGTATATGCAATGAATGACAGAAATAAAAGGTAATTCTGATCTGTGCTTTCATATTTACTGTATCTTGTGATCTCAACCTCAAATCCAGATGTCTTCAGTGTATAGGAAAAAACAAAAGAGGCAGAAAGCAGTTGTGTTGTGCTACAAGCAGATGGCGACACAGTCACATTAATCAAGTGTGTTCATTTACTTGTACACCAGTGTCTCTGAATAATTATGTCTGCCTTCATGGATTAATACAGACAGCATGCTAAAATCTATAACGCAACCCTGCATGTCGCTAATAAGAGCAGATTTTGTGTATTTTATTAAACTTTAGTTTTTTTATTACATTTTTAAATAAAAATAAAAATGAGACAGCAGCAAGTCTGCCAGCCCCAGTCGGGTGTGTTATTTGGCGTGTCTAATGTTGAGGAAGGCTCATGTTTTGAAGTGGCATGACGTGCTGTGTGGAGGTGCTCAGGAGCCTGTTCCACCTGTGGAGACAGCTGGATGAGGAGGGCTAAATTTAGGCGAGCGTCTGCAGTGCAGGGTCTGGGAGTCCCAGCCTCTCTCCTGCCTGTCACACTGTCTCTCTTCATTAGACGAAGGGGAGCTTGGGGACCATGGGAAAGTCAAACAATCATTTAAGCACGAACGTGGCTCTATTTCCACAGCCTTCCGCTGCTCTTTCTGCTGCTGAGGGTGCCTGTGCACAATGGCAAGATCCCATCCCTATTCAGACACTGTCAGGCACTGATTCACATATTCTTTTCACGTCACTCAGGCAATAATGACAAAAATTCCCTCTTTTTGAGGAGCCAGTTGGCTCCCCACCATGCCGGGCTTTAGTTAGGCTTAGCTGGACTGACATTTTGGCTCCACTTTTAATATTTGGCTTTTGCATTCATTGTCTTTTGAACTTGAAATGGCTTGTTTTTTAGCATTCAACCTCAGGCCTGGGAGAGAATTTACACCATAAATATTTCATTTGCATAAAATCACCAACTATAGGAGGAACAAAGGAGGGAAAGGCTTAAATATTTGTATAGCACCAAGCTGTTTAGCTTGGTAGATTGTATGCAGCCCTCCGGTAAATGAAAGGCTAAGTTGTGATGGAGCTGTAGTGAGAACGCCAGTGTTAAATGGTAGTCAAATCTGTAGTAGGCGACTTGATCTTCTGTCTTGTTTTTGAGAATCAGCATAACACATTAGAGCTGTGATACTGTCTGTCACAAACATAGGCATGGGTGATTGTCATCGTCGCTCATAATTACCACTTCATCATACTTGCCACCTGCACATTCATGTACGAGCTTGAGTTCATGTTCATGTCAAACATCAAAATTATGTAATAAGTGATCTTAGTGACTTTGATTGTGGCATAGCTGTTGGTGCTCAACAAGATGGTTAGAGTATTCCAGGAATTGTTTACCCCTGGGTGTTTTTATGTACAACAGTCTCGAGTTTAAATTATAGTGTAAAAATAAGTGGAGAGCGCTTGACACAATAGACCAGGGTGTGTAGAAAAGCACAATAGTGAACTTTGAGGGAAGTGGGTGTAGTGGTTAGCACTGTCGCTTTGCACCACCAGGGT
>JAOVVB010000008.1:1637434-1651371 GCA_028570985.1 Heterobranchus longifilis | reverse complement strand
ATATATATATATATTATATTAAGGTTTCAAGGTTTTTTTTTTTTTTTTGACTAAAAGTGTATAAATGGTTGCATATTGAACCTTTATTAAGTGAGATATCCCAAAAATGTTTTGTTTTTTGAAATGTTTTTTTTTTTTTGGTTTGTTTCTATCAAAAATATAAAGAAATTTTTTTAATGTGAAGGTCTGAAATCCTAAACATTTGTGATTTGTCCTTCTCAAGTTAAATAAGCAGAACCATAAACCTTTTTATATTGAATTGAATGAATTGAAAACTGCTGACCTTTTTTTACATTTATTTATTTATTTATTTTTACATATTTTTTTTTAATATCATCACACACATGCCTAGTTTAGACTGTGAATCAGTGACAGCATTTGGGTGTTTTCAGCTTTTTGCACTCACTCGATTTCTGAAGGAGAACTGAGAACAGCCGTGTGAGACAGCTCTGAAAGGGCTCGTGCCAAGGCGCCATGAGTAGCTTCAACACACGCTGACACAGGCCAGAGTGCCAACAGTGAAGTCTTTAAGAGCTTGTCAACACCACAAAATAAACTAAGTGCGGAAGGCTGTTCCCAGGGTGTTGTTTAAAATTATGGCCCACATTCCGGTGTTCAGCGGATGTGTTAACAAAGGAGTAAAGTCAGTCATCCATATACATGAATACACTGGGTCTACATAGAGAAACTCCGGGATCGTGGTCTAACCTACAAACTTGACCTTGACAGGGGTTATTTCGACAGGCATGCACATAGTGTAGTCAAGAGCAGCATTTAAATTGAGCAGGGGAATGATTAATATAAAAGACAAGTAGTGCTGGGCTCCTGCACCTTAATCTTATGGGTATATAAATCATTTCCCATTTCATCTTTAACCATTTAATTACACAATGTGCTAATTCACACTGACACACAATCGAGCAAGCTAGATACTAGCAAGGGTAATATGTAAGCCATAAGCCTTTCATTTTAATTCTTTTAGGTGTTTTAAATGTATTTGAAGCATTCGAATTTGAACAAAGAGTCACAGGAAGTGAAACATGGATTAGACAGATGAAGCGACTATTATCTGCCTAAATAGAGAGGGAAGATGATGCTAGTGTTAATGTTTGTAGTTAACATTTAAAAATACTAAGATATATGTTAATGTGAAAATAAGAATTGGTTAAAAATGTATAAACAAATAAACCTTTAAATCTGGCCATACATGTTGGTGGGTCAGAGATAGTTTTCTCGCCCGCCATGCAGAAGCGCCTGCTTTCAATTCTCACCCAATGCCCAAACCCCAGACAATGGATGCAGTGCCAGTCCCAAGCCCAGATAAAATGGGAGGGTTGCATCAGAAAGGGCATCTGCTGTAAAATCTGTGCCAAGTTGTGTTAGGATCGGATCAATGATAAAAATGGCTGATTTACTTTTTAATAATCATATACTTCTTATTTTCACCCATTCATTGTCTATACCACTTATCTGGTGTAGGGTTGTGGGGAGCCTGGAGCTTATCCCAAAGCTAACTCATAATAAGGCACACTCACAACAATAATACACTAAGGGCAATTTGGAAACTCCAATCAGTGTGAGGACTGTCAGAGCAAACAGGAGTATCCAGAGGAAATGCATGGGAAGAGCATGCAAGAACAAGGCAAGATTTGAACATCAACCTTAGAGTATCTTAGAGTTGAGTAATGTCAACTCGACTTCATTCATAAAGTAGCTTCTTCAGTCTGAGGGAGGTTAGTAAGTTTACCTAACTGTGTATCCTCCAGGGTCAAAATTGTTGACATTGTTTTTCCCTTCTTTCTTGTTTTTGGACTTGCAACATAGCTAGTTAGTTAAACAAATATCGAATAAACATGTTAACTATTTTTTTTTTTTTTTTCATTTTAAGAGTTTGGTGTAATATGAAAAGCCAAAGCCAATAATACTGTCAAATCAAATAAAAAAATTATCTCTTTCATACTGCAAAAAAAATCTCAAAAATCTTTTTCATACTGCAACTGGAAGTCATTCATTAGCTGTGGAGGCTCATTCCTCTTCTCTCTGGTAGCCTTTCTGGCATAGGGTACTGCTGCATAGAGGCCTTGAATAGCTTTTAGCATTTAATAGGTGAAAAAACAAAGAAAAGTTTGAGCCTATGTAAGCCCTGGTGTCAGGTGACACTTAAAAGGGAAAGCCATCTGCAGGCACAGATATATGACCCAGTAGCTAAGTAATGGACTTCTGTGAGAACAGTCCCCATAGACCACCCTAATGCCTTGTTAAGAATCTGTTGATCCTATTTCGTCCCATTTTATTGCCACTAACATGATGATATTGTATTACGGACAGGAACAAATAGCCGTATGGCGACAGAATAGTGTGGCTTCATGTGCTATACCCTAGTCTCTATTTCCTTCCAAAGAAGGGTTTTTACAGCTAACTGGGTGGCGAATTCAGCACATTGACCAAGCTGGGTGTATAGCTAAAGGACTTTGTGATATGTTGGTCAGGTTTAGCACTGTCATCTATTCAGGTGAACATGGTTGCTAAAAGTAATCATAAAATGTAATATGGACTCTATCAACTGTTAAGCATCATAAAAGAAATGCCCAATTAAAACAAATATATATATATATATATATATATATATATATACTAATGCAAATATGTTAAAGTCTGATTATGTATATTGTAACAAAAACTGTTTTTTTATGCTAACTTTTAAACAGATGTGTTTTCTCATGTCCCAAGTGGTATAAAACGAATAGCAAAAACGAACACTATAATTCCATAAAAATATTACTGTTTTAATAATCATTACTTCAAATAGTAATTGTAATAATATACTATTATATTATTCCTAATCACTAATTACTTGATTAAGTACAGTATATACTGTATACAGTTTCTTCTCCAACTTCAACCCCTACATTACATTCTTACGATTCTTCTTTTTCACTGGTACATTCTTCTAACCTGGCAAGAGAAGAGATCCTGCAAGTGATCTTGTTGCTTAGTTTTACTACCTGCCCATTGGATTCAATCCCTTCCCACATGCTCCAGACCATATCACTAGAACTCCTTCTCTTTATCCCAACTACCATTAATGGTTCTATAACATCTGGTCATGTACCTGCCTCATTCATCTTTCATCCCGAAAAAAAAGCACTCTGGATCCAGCAGACATCAGCATCTACTTACTCGTATCAATTTGTACAATCACCACACTGTCTAAAACTGCACTGTCTACAATCAGTGGTTAACATTGCACAGAGACTTCTCTTTTGCCTATCACTGAGAAGTTGCATGCTGCCAGATCAACCAAACTCTGATCTGTTTGCATCCTCTTGCTTTGAAATGGTCAACAACAAGACTATCTTGTCCAGGCTCAAGAGTCTTGGAATCTGTGGCACAGCATGGCAGTAGTTTGCTTCCAATTTGTAAGCTTGGTCATATGAGGTGGAATGGAAGGGATCCATTTCTGCTCCATGCAAACTCTCCAATGGTGTTCCACAAGGCTCAGTACCTTGCCCTTTTCTCTCTATATACTTAATCTCTTGGTGATGTCATATCCCCACATGGGTTTTCATACCACTGATATCTGGTTGACTCATTAAACTTATTCTCTTCTTCCATCCTTAATGCTTCTTGCTGTATGTCCAGCAGACATCTCATCATGGATGTTAGCCCAACAGCATCAACATAATCCAAGCAAAACTGATCTGTTGTTTCTCCCCATCCATCGCCATTTTATGATCTGCAGAGATTATTCTATCTCACTTTTATTCTATCTCCCTTTCAGCTATTGCATGCCACCTTGAGGTAACCCTGGACAATCAGTTGTCTTTTTCCAGACACATTGCTAACCCGACACACACACACATTTATTTCTTCCTTCCGACATCAGAAGGATTTGTCTAATTCTCATCCACACAAGTCACTTAGATGCTTTTTCAGTTCCTTGTTTTTTTTGAGACTGGAGTCCTGCAATTTGACTGGGTAACTGATCCAAAATGCAGCTACATGATCTGTTCTCAATCCTTCAGAATTCTCCCACACTAGTACGGGCTCCATTCCTCCACTGGCTACCCACATGAGATAAAAAATAAAATAAAAAAATAAACCAATGCATGCCTACAAGGCTAAAATAGGTCAGCACCCTCTTACCTCAAAGCACATACACTAATTTGTGAATGCCCAGGGAGGACATGCAAACTCCATGCACAAAGACCTGCGACGGGGATCGAACCTGGACCTTGGAAGTGTAATGCGACAGTGCTAACCACTAAGCCTCTGTGCCGCCTCAAATAGTCAGGGCTGTCTTTAAATATCTTAAGACCTTGGAAAAAAAGGGAAAAAAACAAACACCCAACAGTGTTTAAGACCGATGGTACTGATGGTCAGTAATCTAGTGAAACTGTATAAGAATGTCTTTATCAGTAGAAACTGCAAAGCACATATGTAAGTCTCTCTGGATAAGAGCTTCTGCCAAAGGCCAAAAATGTAAATGAAAAGTTTGTGGGTCATATTATTTTATTTTTTTAGCAAATGATCAGTGTTGGTGGAATTTGTCCAATAACAAACCCTGCCTAAGGACATACACCATGCAAAGAGCATACAAAGCTTGTTCTTGTTACAGCTCAGCCACTTTCTTTACATGCTTATAGCTAATGCTTTTCTTTTCTCCAATTCTGGAGCTGCTTTGGTGCTGGACAGGAAGAGCAGAGGTACAGATCCTGAAGACAGTATTCTGACAGAGACAGGGACACATCACTGCTACAGTATATGTCCTACACATTAGCTCTCAAGGAGACGCATCAATCTGCTCTCCTTGATTCATTGGGCTTAAATGACCTAAATCAGGTAGAGGAAAGGACAACTTTTGTGTGCTTACTGTCTTTTTTCTTTCCCTAGACCACATCCTCTGTCAGAGCTGACATTGATGGGGGAATTAGCAAGGCTTTTTAGGAGCTGTTTGGACAAATCTTCGCAACTAGATCCTCAGTTTGAAATCCGATGGCACATGTGTGGCCTCATGGGATGAGCGTTTAAAATGTGTAATGGAGCCTGACACCTAGTCAGTGAGCAGCAATCTGTAAATGTATGTGCTGACAGGGAGAGTGAATTCTTAAAAATACATTTTATTATAGATTCAGCAGATGTAGCAAAAGATAATTGCTTACAATTTGCACAGATTATGTAAGATACAGTACCAATTAAAGGTTTAAACATGCAAAATTAAATATGTATTATTTACTGCCTAAAATATTTTTTACAAAGGCTTATTGATGGAATTTATTTATAAGAATATAAAATATAAAGTAGTGTGTGCAAGTTAAGGACCATGTTGATCTGCTGAAGTTTAAACCGTGCATCAGAATGGGGAAGAAATGAGATTTAAGTGGCAGGGTTGTTGGTGCCAGACGGGCTAGTATTTCCACAACTAATCTACTGATTACTGGGATTTTCACACAACTATGTTTAAGAATGGTCTGAAAAAGAGAAAATATCCAGGAGGTGGCAGTTCTCTGGGCAAAAATGCCTTGTTGATGCCTGAGGTCAGTGAAAAATGGCCAGACTGGTTCGAGCTGATAGTAAGGCAACAACAACTCAACTAATATGTTACTGTACAACAGAGGTATGCCAAAGACAATCTCTGAATGCACAACATGGCAAAACTTGAAGCAGATGGGATGCATCAGCAGAAGACCACACTGGGTGCCACTTCTGACAGCTAGGAACAAAAAACAGAGGCTATAATTCACATGGGCTCACCAAAATTAGACAATAGAAGATTGGAAAAACATTGCCTGGTGTGATGAGTCTCAGATGCTGCTGCAACATTTAGAAAGTAAGGTCAGAATTTGGCTTAAACAACATAAAACTATGGATCTATCCTGGCTTGTATGAACGAGCCAGGCAGATATAAAACAAGGAATAAAGAAAGAAAGAAAGAAACTTGCAATAAATAAATACATTTAAAAAATTGGACCAGCCAGGCTGGTGCTGGTGGTGTAATAGTTGGGGGGATATTTTCTTGGCACACTTTGTGCTCCTTAGTACCCATTGAGCAACGTTTAAATACCACAGCCTAACTGAGTATTGTTGCTATATTGTTGTCCATCCCTTTATGACCACACAATAACGTGCCACCCTGTCACAAAGCTAAAATCATCTTATACTGGTTTCTTGGATATGACAATGAGTTCACTGTACTCAAACAGCCTCCACAGTCAACAGATCTCAATGTAATAGATCACCATTGGGATGTGGTGGAATGAGAGATTCACATCATGTATGAGCAGCTGACAAATCTGCAGAGACTGCATGATGCTATCATGTCAATACGGTCCAAAATCTCTAAGGAATGTTTTTAGCACCTTGTTAAATGTTTGCCATGAAGAGTTGAGAGTTAATTCCAAAGATTATTAGGAATGCGCTTAAGAATTAAAAATTAGAAAATAGATTTTTTTTTGGCAAATGCATAATTGCATATGTCTAATTTCACACTGTAAATGGCTTTACTATTCTTCTAAAATTGTAGAAAATAGTAAAACTAAAGAAGTCCAAGAAGTATTTCAAATTTTTTCACTGCTTGTTTAAATTTTATACAAAAAAATATATATAATAGAAAATATATGCAACACATTACTTAAAGCTTAGTACGTAATTCAGTTAATAAGTGTATAGTTAAAAAATTAAGCAGTAAAATCAATAAGTGTGCCTGGAATACCATGCATTATGTGTTGGTAATTGCTGTGAGACAGACGCGCTGGCGCAGGAGACAGGTACGGAAATGTATGTTAATAACACAGGGCTTGATTTCCCCTCATTTGCACTTCTAGCCTGAAACCATTGAACTGAATTATTACTAGATCTTCTCCATCCTTCATCACCAGGCACCAAAAGCAAGAATGATTGGCCTTCCAATCGTAAACGATCACTGCTATTAGTATGTTGAGCGTAATTGCATGTGAGTGTGGTGCAGGGATATGACAGGGTGAAATGCTGCTTAAGCTTTTGGACATCAGTCATCATTAACCCCAGCAGTCGGAGCACAAGGCTGCGTCTGACCTTATCACATCTGGCTCTCGGTGAGAAACAGGCAGCGGGGGTGTTGCCTGCATTCTGACCGCTGTCTCTGGGGTTTTAAAATGAATTGGTCACATCCATCTAGATGAATGAACGCACAAACAGGCGCTGCACAGCATCATCAAACAAACCAAATCAATCCAGCAGGGTACCAGTTATAACCGAAAAACAATTGATGGCTCCGTGAGCTAAATTGTTGCATTTATATTTCATGGACGATTTTCACTCATCTATCACTTATATCAGGTTAAACAGACTCCATTAACAAATATGCCATGGTTCCGCTGATAATTGTTCTGGAATTGGCTTTCCAGCTGTTTTATTAACCAGAAAGACATATAGAAGTCCTTCAAGTGATAATGCTGTGGTGAGATTTTGCTGAAAATATTTAGACAATATAGATGATATATGGGGTTTTAAAAAATGCAGTTATATGTAAATTGTGTATATATAATTTATTATTCTGCAAATTTAATATTTATTATTATGGATTATTATGTCCCTCAGGGCCACCAATGCTTCAGCAACCATAGAACATATTGAATGAAGAATAAATAAATAAATAACATATAGGTATACATATACTATAATGTTATAATATATAGTATAATATATAGTATAAATTGTATTTTTTTGTGTCAAAAAGCTGATACAATTTAAGCTTAATTTATGTACAATTTAAGCTGATATTATCCTACTCATTTATTTCAACATCTAGATGCACGATCTATTTCATTAGAAACACCTGTACACCTGCTCATTTATGCCTTTATCGTGCACATAACCATCACAACTGTTTATCCCATTTAGGGTTTATCCCAGTTTCACTTTACTCAACAAAGAGCAAGAATCCGAGCCTACAGTGGGCATGGGTTTACAGATACTGGACAGACTGAAATAAGATGTTTTTTTCTTTTTCTTTTATCTAATGACTGATTTGATAATTGTATAAATTAGCATTCAGGATTTCCTAATAACGTGGAACACTACACCTAGGTTAGACAGAATAGTGCAGCGCAATGCCTAAATATACTGTATATTCTATTCCTTCAGGATTACTGGTTTTTGATGATTATTTTATTGCCTCCTGTGTCTACTCTTTGATTGGCACACATATGTTTGTAGCTGAACCATTTTCTATGATTTTCTGCTCAACAAAATAAGGCCACTGTTTTGTTCTTTATCACTATACTATAAGATACAGTAGCCTATATCATACTTTAGCAAAGCACAATGCTTTATTTTTATGCATATATGTAAATAAATGCAATTTGTATATGGAATGAAATATCGAACAAATGATAAATTAACATAAATTTACTTTCAGTTATTTCCCAATAAGACTTTTTCTTGAAATCTTACTACTTTTAAGGCTTAAAAAGATATTATTTAATTTTGGACAATATGTACAGTATGTTTTATTCTGGAAATTATATTGTGTATTTTATCTGTTTATTTATTAAAAAAAAAACACTAAACTACTACTAAGAAACAGCTTCAATAGAAAATGAAAAACAGACCAATTAAGGAAATTAGCCTGATTCATTTGTGACTCTGAAGTAATCTATCCATTCAAGTTAGTTCACTGTCATCATGCTGAGATTCTCTGGTGTAACTTATCACTCAGAGAGCAGCAACATTTATTTCTTCACTCCAAACGCATGGATCAAAGTCATTTGACGAGTTTTTCCTTCAGACTTTCTGTGGCCATTGCTGCTTTTCCTAGCTTCAAGAAATATTTGGAGGAGCTTAATGAAATAAAATGAGAGAGAGAGAGAGAGACAGAAGACAAAAGAGCAAAGGGAAAATCCCAAATGGCTCAACAGACGGTTTTGTGTGCTGGAGACAAAACATGAGCGCGGATGTGTCTTGGACGAGTACAAATCGAAAGCCATGCTGATGCTGGACTTCCAGAGTAAAAAAGAAAAAAAAAGTGGTGATTCTCATGGGATTATGGGACATGATATGAACACATACATCATCTGGTATCGGGAACTACAACCTAGATGAATATGCATCATCCTCAGGCAGATCCTGTTTTTTTAGTCTAGTCTCTACAACATCAAAAAGTGTGCATAAACCGTACAACTACCATATTTCAAAGTGTTCACTTCATTCCCAAAGGATTCAGTGAGGAAGGTAAATATCTAGTGGACACTGGGCTGTATCGCTGTGTTGCTCAGATTACACAACTTTTACTTTACTTGCTGCATTACGGACATTACGGTAGTAAGGTACATGTAATTGCTTAGACATGGCTCACACACTATACCATCTTTGACCTGAAGAGAAGAAATGAAGTGCGTCTGAGCTCCAGTAACCTTCATGTCAAGATAGAGGTGGTTGTTTTAATGCAATTTTTATGAAAAAAGAAATAAAAAGGAGAAATAAAACTAAATAATAGAGGAAGGATAGTCTGAGGGGATGTGGGCAGGAAGGGAGTGCAGGAAAGGTGTTTTCATTTGGGATGCAGTCAAAATATATGGTGGGCATCATTTACAATTATGCTTGGAAATGAAATATAATATTTGTAATAAAGGATTACTTAACAGTCCAGATTTTTATTTTGTACATAATTCCCCATCACACTGAAAGTACATTACACTGTTTACGTCACTATCCACATCCAGTATGTTTCTGAAATGTTGTAGATGAAATGTGAGTGTGATTTCAATTTGATGCAACAGATAGGGTATTGATTTCATGCAATCTAAGCTAAACGACCTCCTGCATGCTGTACACTGGCAGTTGCTATATTATGATGTGAGTATGGTGCGAGTAGTGGATTCTGACTCAACATTTTTTCCAGTTCAGCTGGACCAAATGAAATGTGCACAGGTCAACCCAGCAATCTGGCCCTGAAGCAATGTCTGTTTTATCAAGAAAACAGGAATTACAGTCCAAATAAATGTACTCCAGGTATCAATACTTTCCTATAAAAGGCAAAATTAGTTTTCTATTAGACCTTGTGTGGCTATTTCTCAGTGGCCGGCTTGCTACTTGCTGCAAAATCCATGAAAATATCTGAGCATCTGAGACAGCACAAAAATTTGTTGATGAGCTTAGGATGGTTATTACTGGCCACCAAATTCCTGTGTGGCAGGAAAACCGGCTAAAGTATGAACTGCTTGCATTTAACATTATGTTAAAAAGAATAAAAAAATAAAAGTGAAATGTTCAGGGCAGCATGTTGACTTAGTTGTTACAGTAGCACCAGGTTCAATTCCCGCTTTGGGTTTGTGTGCATGGAGTTTGCATGTTCTCCCTGTGCTTAGTTCCTCCGGGTCCTCTAGTTTCCTCCCACAGTCCAAAGACATGCAAATTAAGCTAATTGGCATTCCCAAATTGCCTGTAGTATGTGAATGAGTGTGAGAGTGTGTGCCCTGTGATGGATGGGCACCGCCCCCCCATGACTTGTGCCCAAAATCTCCTGGGATAGGCTCTGGGCCCCACATGACCCTGTATACAGGATAAAGCGGTATAGACGATGAGTCACTGAGTGAGTAGATGAAATGGTCAGCATTTCAGTACTACATAAATAAATGATATTATATATAATAAACTGGTATTAAATGTTTCTTTTTAAATTTTTCATAAAATGTATCATTATAGTAAAAGAAATGGCATTGAGATATAAAAAATCACTTTATCCAAATATAGTGAAAGAAAGTGTGTGTAGATTTTTTTTTTATGAAACGTCAACAATCGTAAACTATTGACATGTTAAGAATTTCTCAATATGCACATTTATGACTTTATCATTTTAACTGTCTAGTAAAATGTTTTTTTTATTGTTATTCCTCCTTATCATTTGTAATGACTGAAAAGAAATGTTTCTTCAGGAACATGGTGTAACACAAAATACACTGGCATGGTACATCAGACTGCATATAATGCCCCATTTCCTCCAAATTTGGTCATCTGCCAGTTCCCACCCAGTAGCTAGCGCTCTCCTTCACACAACAGTTACCAAGCAGAGAAGGTAAAGGCATGTACTGTACGGTACGTCTCCAAAATAAACCAGCTCCAGGATTTTTTTTTCTTTTTGACCTTTTTGTGTCATAGCTAAACATATTCAGAGAAAAAAAACCCTGTCCTCTTTCACCTACACAATGAAGTGGTTTTGCTGTAATTGATGGGGAAGAGAGTAACAAAATCCCTCCCATCCAGAGAGCATGGCCAGTTTTGCTCTTTTGGATTTCCAGCCACAGATGGCCAGATCACCGGGATTCAAACTTGTGATTTACCAGCTTTTCTGTTGTACAACTTGGGAGCCATTAGTTGACTGTTTATACAGTTTCTAAAATGCATCTTTGATCAGTATGTGCTTCATCTGTATGGAACTATAATCACCAGTATGAACATTTATTTTAGACTTTTAAATATTTTAAATATCACGCATGGAAACAACAGGTAAATGATGGTTTCAGATTCTGGTCAACACTGCAAAATCAATCAATCAATCAATCAATTAATAATTTAATTCCTTTCAACTCTAAAGACATACTGTAATTAGCACATAGCTATATATATATATATATAAAACCTAATGTAATTGAAATAAAACTATTTGCCTAATTACCCCGATAACAAAACGCATCTCTGTATTTTCAACCTACAACGTGTTGTAATATATTACAGAATACAGCATCTTTCTGAAGTATATGGTGTTATCTCCTAAATACTTTCATCTTTTTTGATAATGCCCACCAGAACTGTTAAACTATTTTAGAGTGTCTATTACAGTCTTATTAAAGTCTGCAAAAAAAAAGAAAAAAAAAACTCATATTAAATCACTGACCCTAACATTTATGTTCCGTTTCAGTGTAAAACTCATTTGTTGCTGTTCCGGTGCTGTGGCTTTGGAAAGCTGAGCGTGTGCCTAACATGAAGAAACAGCTCTGAGCATGAAAATACTGCCGGCATGAAAATTCATGGGCTTAACAGTTCATGACCCCTGACTGGTCACAGTTAAACAATGGGAAGTTTTGCTTCAGATGGTGGCTATTTATCCAGGCTGCCTCTTTTTGTGAGTAAAAGAGACTGCGATACAGACATGACCTGGTAGCACTTACTTTATGCGTATGCCAGTGATTATCATGGGTAATTACTATTGTGGATTATTTTCCTTTAACACCATGACCCTTTGTGTTTTATTTGTTACATAACGTCCCGCAATTATTAAGGATCCCCCTGAAAATGACTCTTATTGATAATGGGATTTTAAATACAGAGCCATGTATCAATTACTGCTGTATTCCTCTGTGGGTTTTTTGGTTTTGTTTTGTTTTTTTACTGAAATGGTTAGAAAATACTTTGCATTTTGCAACCTATTCACATTTCTTACCAGATTTTCTCATGATTGTCTTTCAAATACTTTTCACATGCACTTTAATATCAAGACAAGACTAAACTGTCCCCAAAATGAATGTTTTTTTTTATAATAACTGTCTCTTTTATCTAATAAAAGTGGCACCATTTTCACTATAGTAAATCATATCCCTGGCAGCAGTGAACAATTTGTGTGCCTCGAGTGCTTGAGGATCTGTAGGCGCCCCACCTATTCATGACCGCCTCCAAATAAATGACCCGACCTTCGCCATGTTTGGCTTCTCTCGATGTGACTGATGAGCTTGACGATCTTGCCACTGACCTTCAACTTTCTGTGCAATACTCAAGCAAGTCAGTACAGTGTATAGTGTTTTTCTAATCTTACAATCTATTTATAAGAATACTATGAAGGACAGTGGTGCAGTTATTTATTTTGTGGCTTTAACTGTGGTCTCTGGGGTCTAAATATCCTTTTGCTTATGTTTTGGCATCTTTGTAGTTGAATGAGTTTCTTGACAAAAGCTCTTTCTTTTCAGACATCAAGGATTTTACATTTCTCTGTACTTACATTGAATTGTCTGCCTTCTATATAGCTAAAGACTCTTCCTTACTAGGGAAAATCTGAATATTCTAGTCAAAGTCTAGGATAGGACATGGGTCAAAAACATGGTCACAACATAATTCATAGAATGAGAAATCAAACAAGGGTCAAAACCAGGAAATTGCAGAACTTGGTAACAGAATCCTAGTACACTTGTGCACAAGCCAAAGGATAAAGGAAACAAGAGGGTCTAATTAGACAAAATTATTAATGGTTCAGGTGAATTAATTTATCTAATAGATATCTTTCTAGATTCTAGCATTATAAAATAATCAGTTGTTTGATTATATATTTATTATGAATTAAATTTTGATGCGTATCCGACTATACAATATTAGTTCTACCCCATGTACAACCATCGTTTGACCTCAAGGCTTGTACACTGAGAAAGCAATCAAGTAGCAGGCACAGTCTAAACTAATTTGGGAAGTGTTCACAGAAAATCCAACAGTATTTTGGTGTGTATGAGTCTGTGTAAGGTGGGGGGAAGTGGAAGAGGAGCTGGAAGGTTTGCGTGCATCCAAGCGCCTCTCCGCTCTGAATAACGAGGTGTCAGGCCTTTACTTTACCGTGGGCCTCGGTTTCACGCCTCATCCATTCGTGTCACAGCGTCAAGCCATCAGGGCAGACAAAGCCGAGCCTTCGCTGATTAATATCCCTCGAAGAAGACGCCGTCTGAAATGGGGGATCCCAAACAGCCCCTCTGGGTCTAAATGAGTATACAATTGAGAATAATGACTGCCACCGTTTTGGAGGAAATCATGGCCCCTTCGTTTTTATGGAAGAGGGTGGTTTGCCGGTTTGATGTTCCACCCCCATTTCTACTTTTTTCCCCCCAACTCCAATTCCCCCCTAAACCCCCCAAGCCGTTTCCCTCGCTACCTTGTTTTGCCAGCTGCTTGTACGTCCTGGCAAAAAAAAAAAAAAAAAAAAG
>JAOVVB010000008.1:1617032-1628273 GCA_028570985.1 Heterobranchus longifilis | reverse complement strand
ATCTTTGAGTTTAGCTCATGAAAAATGGGAGCAAAAATAAAAGTGTTGCGTTTATATTTTTGTTCAGTGTATATATAGCGTTTCTTTGTACTTTACTTTTTCTTTTATTGAATTAAACCAAACGGCTGATCTATCTCTTACAGCCTAAGTTATATTAGACTCTCAATTCCTTTCTAAAAAGACATCTATATTTCTGTATAGCCCTTCCGTACTCATGTTCATTTTGACAGTTATCTTACTTTAGGGAAATACGCAACTATCCCCATTTTCACCTATCAGCTGTCCTTCCCGTGTCCCACTCAAACACTTTTCCTGTGTAATTGTGTTTTAGTGTGAGGGGAGGAGCTCAGGGCTCGTTTTGGCTTAGCGGCTACACTTAGTGCCTGATTTCTCCCCAGCACAGCAGTGTCTATAATAGGCGGCATTTAGGAGACGGAGGCTTATTTGCTTCATCGTCACGTCCAGTTTGCTCGCTGTCAAGTGTCTCCCCTCCCTCCCCTCGGCCTTCAGTTGCTGGCACAATTGGATCTCCCTGGCTAGCGCTGTCAGTCAAGTGCTTTGGGCAGATGGTGAGGATGGACCCGATAGAGAATGAGAGAGAAAGAGCGAGCAGGCAGTCTGTCCTCTATTGAGACTGGTGTGGCCAAACTTATAGCCTCACTGACCCGGACACCACACACACTAGGCATGCAGAGAGCCAGACGATGACACACACACACACACTCACACAATGATGTGGGAAGAAAATGAAGAAACCAGATTTTACTGACATTTCAATGTTGTACTGAGGCATTTGATGTTGAAATGAATGAAGTGATCTTCATCCAAATACTGATGTTAAATTAGGATTCAAAAAGTGTAGACCGTTCTTTTAACATGAACCAACAATGTCACAATAGCAATAGTTCATTTGTGTTTCATATGAATTTCCCAATAGTAATACTATAGAAAAGGGATTAAAATGCATTTTAATGTACTTATTTTTGTCATAACAGCTTATTTGTTTTATTAGAGTCACACTGTAAACTTTTTTATTTTGCAATTAAAATAATTAAAAAATATTGTGTGACTGTTTTACTGATTCAAAAATACGTAAAATCATTATTTTGATCATTATTTATACATTGCATATTAATCTTTATGACTAATATGTGTTTTTCAATGATGTTCAGTTCACAAGAAAGAAATCTGAGTTTAATAGTTTAATTAAAAGTTAGGTTTTGTCTGTACATTGGTCGTAACTCTGGAGGACCCAAAAACTGGTCTCCAAAAATTGTCTGTCTGTCTGTCTGTATGTCTGTCTGTCCAACCAGATTTTGTCACAACATTTTCCAAAACCGGCTGGACAGAATTTAATAAGACTTTGTCAGTCCTTAGGTATTTGCCTGAAGTTAAATCTGTGAATTCAATCAAAAGTTTGAGTAGAAGGGAAGTTATGAGCAGTTTTGTGCCAGATTATAAACCACAAGGTTTGACAGTTCATGGGCTTCAACCTGAAAGAATAATATAACTGATTACATTCAAGCAGATCAGCCTATTTATAGCTTTAACCTTTAACTACTTATAAAATCCCTTTTTCTAGTTAGGTATATTTACATACACTACTGGCCATGGGGTAGAACAGTGTCACTGATTATGAGTGGGATAAATTGATTATCCACATATTTAATGTCAATCAGATTAAAATAAATGACAAAGTAAACACCAAAGACAACTCTCACATTTTCTAATCTGCTATGAGATGAATATTGATGCATGTTTTACATGCATTTACACTCACCAGCCATTTCATTAGGTACACCTTTCAAGTGCTGATTGGTCTCCATTCTGCCATCAGAACTTACTTAATTCTTTGTGGCATAGATTAAACAAGCTGCTGGATGCAAGATGCAAATCTCCTGTTCCACCACATCCCAAAGGTGCTCTGTTGGATTGAGATCTGGTGACTGTGGAGGATCGTCTCAGCACCAGCCATGTGACGTTGATGTTAAGTAGATATTCGCGTTAACATGCAGTCAAACAGGTGTACCTAATGAAGTGGCCAGTGAGTGTACATTGCAAATTAGAGTGGTCATGCACAAGCAGAGCAAATAAGAATATTTAGGATTTCTCGACAATCATTGTGCACATCTTTGCACATGCGCATGTGTTAAATGCCAATATTCTTGTGAGTACAGATGGATCCTGTGCACAAATTCAGAACTTGTTAAATAACTTGATAAACGAGAAGTTATGTTGAATCTGTAGCCAATTGCAGGGAAACGGGTGCAACACCAGATTGTACACCAGTCCATTGCAGATAATTAATGCATTTATTTTAGCCAATCCATCTACCAGCATTAAACCCACACGAACAAGAAACTTCACAAAGACAGTAAACTGAGCACAGAATGGAACCCAGGACCCTGAAGCTATGATGCAGCAGTGCCACCCACTGCACCACTGTGCTACCTCGTCCTTGCTTAATTTCTTCCTAAAGAGATCAAAGCCGTGAAGGGTTTAGTCATTTAGTCTATCCAGCTTTCCCATGTCCCATCTGTACACCCTGCTCAACCGGATCAGCTTCCAAATATTCAACGTCCATGCTAATACTGTCAAACCGCTAAAACCATCGCTCAACTTCAGCCCTAACATTAAAACACAAAACATTTTGGAGGGTTTGGAGGCCAGGTTGGGCGTCTGGGCTCTTAGCCAGCTGGGCACCCATAGTGCAGCAGGCTGTGGTGCCCTGGGTGTTCTGGTGCATTTCTACCATGGTCAGTATTGTCTTTTTTTCTGTCATATTGGCTTTTCAGTGGAATTGGACCAGATGGACTGGCCTTTGGTCCCCATGAGCATCCATGAACCTTGGGTGACCATGATCCTGTCACCAGTTTAATGGCTTATAATTAACAATCAATGTTATTCTATTGTTGGTGTTACATTGTAGAATTGCAAATGTTGGATGATACTAGTCTTGCTTGTAATTGAAAATTATAATCACATAGACAAAAGTTTTAAACAACCCAAAAAACTGTTTTGTGAGTGCATCTTGCTGACTTGTTTATTATTATTATTATTATTATTAGTTCACTATTTGGTTAAGTCATGGAAAGCACTCACCCACTCACTCATCGTCGTCTATACCGCTTTATCCTGTATTTAGGGTCGAGGGGGCCTGGAGCCTATCCCAGGGCACGAGGCGAGGTACTGTACAGTACACCCTGGACAGGGTGCCAATCCATCGCAGGGTACACACACATACACTCAATCACACCCATTCACATACTAGGGCCAATTTGGGAACACCAGTTAGCCTAACCTGCATGTCTTTGGACTGTGGGAGGAAACCAGAGTACCTGGAGGAAACCCACCAAGCATGGGGAGAACATGCAAACTCCATGCACACAGAGACGGGAATCAAACCCAGACCCTGTAGGTGCAAGGCGACAGTGCTAACCATTAAGCCTCCGTGCCACCCTTCAGGAGCGTACTGTATATTATATGACAATTATCGATTTTCTCTCTGCCTCAAATCAAGGCAACATCAAATCATTGATTGTTTTCCTATAACAGCACACCTAAAATGTTATATTCCATACTCCATACACAAGCACAAGCTTCACAAAACCTTTCATTTGTTTGATTCTTTTTTTTTCTTTTTTTTAGTTAACAATAAAGAAAAGTGGTGATCTTTTTTTAAGCCTTAACCATTAATGTCACTGCTATAAAAAACAAAAAATCATTAGAAGTAGTTCTTTACAGAAGCCAGAACCTATATTTAAGAGTGTAGGGAGCAATTTGTGGCATCGGTGCACGGCAGAAGAGGACGTGGCTGGTAATTCGTTCTGCCTCTGCTTCCTTCGCACGGTGCTGATTGCTGATTGCATTGATTTTCTGCGCAGTTCCTCCAGCACCGTGTCTCAATCTCCGCTCTCAACACAAATGCACGTCAGATTTGACTCGGGAACTTTATAACACGATAATCCCAGTGGGGCAATCACGTGTGCTGATGCACCTCAGCGGGTGACGGGATTAACGTGAATACCGCACGACATTCTAGAAATCCCATTCCCTTACTCTGCATTTACATTTTACATTTTTGGAATTTGACAGACGCTCTTATGCAGAGTGACTTTTACTTTTTTTCATGCATACTGAGTTCAAGGTTAAGGGCCTTGCTCAGTGGACCAGCAGAGGCAGTGTGAACTTATGACCTTGTGTCTTACCCACTGAGCTGCCTCGACGCTGGACAACTGGACAAAAAGGTAATTAGGAAAGGAGTCCAGTTAGTCAGCAAATAACAAAGAAAGACACTATTTCATAATGTCAGTGAGTGTACTTCAACCTTCTGTGAGCTTAGACGATAAACGTTACGTTAAAGGTAACCGTGTCATGTGGTAGATATGTTGGGCTAATTAGGAAGTAATTCGAGGGGAAATTAAAGTGGCATAAATGAATATTTATCCTAAAGCCGGTTACAAGTTCCTGTGCAATTAACACACATTTAAATAAATTTTAACCAAATCCCTGTAGAGCATCCGCAGAGAAAGTTCAAGAATATTAATACTGTACACTGTTTACATTCATCCTGCACCAAGAAGTTAATGAAACGGTGAACAGACTCATTCCGTACAACATAATGCCATTTCAGCTCGTAGTGCGCTTTTACCCAAAGTGCATGAAAAAAATCCTAATACGTCAAAATAATGCAAACTAAATAATGGAAGAGGGACAAGAGTAAAAGAAGAGGGAAGGAGGTGCTGTATGGAGGAAGAAGGGAATATAGGGATATGTGGAGGGATGGAACGATGGAGCAAATAAAGGAAGGAATTAAGCAAGTAAATGTAAAAGAAGGTACGGAAGTAGGGAAAGTAGTAATTCAGGAAATAATGGAAGGGGGGAAGAAAGGAAGGACAACTTAAAGTAAGAAATTGAGTATGAGAGGCAGGAAATAAATAGGTGAGGAAATGCAGATGTGATTATGGTGAAGAGTTGAAAAATGTCGACATACTATGAATGAAGAAAGAAATAAAGAACATTTACATTTAGGCATTTGGCAGGGACTCAGGACGAATTTACAAAAAGTGCTTTGACGTTTCCATCATCAGATCTTTACACTGGTTACTGACTATATGTACTATATCAGTCAAACACTGTAGGAAAGGTTTTTTGTTTGTTTGTTGGTTTGTTTGTTTGTTTTTGGGGAGGATTTACATAAAAATAAGAGAAAGAGATATGTCTTTAGAAAAAAAGATTGAATGAATAAAGGAATGAAGGAAAATTAAGCATCATGAAGGAAAGTGTGGAAGGAAGGAATGGAAAAAAGAATGAAGGAGGAAAATAAGTGAGGGAGGAAGGAAGGAATGAAGAAAAGAAGAAGGAAAGCAGCATAGAATGAAGTATGGAAGGATGGAAAGAATGGACAAAAGAAGTAAAAGAGGAAGGAACTGAGGGAGAAAAGAAAGCAGTGAGGTAATAAAGTATGGAGGGAATAAAGAAAATAAGGAGGAAGGAATAAAAAGAAGGGAGAAAAATAAAGTATGAAAGGCAGGAAGGGGAAAAGTCTGTAAATAGTCAAAAGAAATAACTAAATATTTATAGAAACAAACAGACACTTTATTTAATTTAATAAAATTTCATATATCACACATAGGAGTGTATCATTCTCCATCATGCCTGACAATAATGTCATAGTTTTTTTCCCCTGTTAAATTCGCGAAGAGCCGGCGATCACGTGACCGCCGCGTGTCTCCTCCAGTCACATCGCTCCTATAAGTGAGTGAGACCCGGGTTGCGCGTGCCCGGGCCGAGTGAGTGAGTGAGTGAGTGCGTGCGTGCGTGCGTGCGCGCGGGCACTCGCGCGCGGCGCGTCTATAAAGGTAAGCGCTCCCGCTCCGCTGCGGTTCAGAGCGCGCGACGGGCTTGTGAGGAGCTCTGCAGCCGACATGCTGAGCGCGCGCGCCGGGGCCGTGTGGCTCGCGTCGCTTACTGCAGCCGTGAGTAAACACACACTGTCTCCTGCTCTCAGCATTTAACGCGTGATAGTTCACTTTCGGATAGTTTAATCATTCTTAATGTTGAAGTTTTTAGAGTTGAGGTTTAATTGCAAAGATTCCGATGTTGGTTAATATATAATGTGCATATGGAAGAAAAGCTCTAATCGTAACAAAACAACAGTTTAATAGTTTAAGGTATTAAGAGTTTCATCAGAAGGACGATTTTTTTTTTAAAGAGTGCTTGTATGTATAAATTATCCCTTAAGTGTATTTCTAATGTTAAATCTAATATTTGTAAGTATATGTATAACAGCGTATGCATTAAGATAAAACACTACATGGCTTCATTTAAACTATCTCTACGTTATTTAGATTAAGTGTGCGAAGAGGTGTTTCATATAATTATACTATGAAGATATGTCGCCTCGCACCTCCTGGGTCCAGGTTAGATTCCCACCTCGGGTCTGTATGCGCATGGAGTTTGCATGTTCTCCCCGTACTTGGTGGGTTTCCTCCTGGTACTCCGGTTTCCTCTTACAGTCCGAAAACATGCAGATTAGATTAATTTCCAGATTGCCCATAGTGTGTGAATAAGAATGTGAGTGTGTGTGTGTGCCCTGTGATGGATTGGCAGTCTGTTCAGGGTGTACCCCGCGTCATGCACTAGTCTTTTGGGACTGGCTCCAGGCCGCTGTGACCCTGTATACAGGATAAAGCTGTATAGACGATGAGTGAGTTAGTGAAAGTGCATTACAGTATGTATTGTGTAATGCGATGTCAATATCAGGCCAGTAGGGTCAGATATTGACCTTCTTTTTGTCTTACTTTAATTAAAACACAAACCCTATCACTCTGCCATTAATAACACGGTTACACACCGGATGTACATAAAAATATCAATACCCACACGGTCCACTTGAGGTTTATGGTCTGACTCTGACAGTTTCCTGAGGAGGTCTTGTGAGGACTTTAGTATAGCACTATTATCTGACAAGTTATTTTGAATTTGTTATAATTTTCTAGTAACTGAATATAACCCACTGAGACTCTTATCCGATGGTTACTAAAGATAAATGAACTGACTGTGAATTTTAGATATTCCTCAAACCCTATCTAACTGCTCGCTCATGGAGCTATTAAACAGAATCTCAGTGCACACACCTCTAATCACATTTAATTTTCTGATAAAGTAGGATGAGACAGACCTCCAGGGTATGATATAACACCACGTAAAATGTTTTAAAAAATGATGTACAATACTAGATACACTACCAGTCAAAGGTTTGGACAACTAACCTTGTATATAGACTAATCTCCTTTGAACAGTTGATATTGAGATGTATCTGCTACTTATGCTCTGTAAAGCTTCATAACGGCTCTAATCTGAGGTTAATTGGTGATTTCTGAGGTAACTGGTAACTCTAAATGAACTTCTCCTCTGCAGCAGGTATAAGTTTTGGTCTTGCTTTCCTGGGAAGGTCTTCGTGAGAGACAGTTTCATCATCAAGGTGCTTGATGGGTTTTACAAATGCACTCGACACAATACTGTTCCTGAACAGCTGACCATCACGTCTTAAAATAACAACAGACTGTTTTTCTTGTTGTTACTTAATTACTTAATGCCATCCAGTATGTAGTATTGTTCTAGAATGCTAGAATGTAGAAAATAAATAACTAAAAAACAAAACAAAAAAAACAACATGGAATGAAAAGGTGTGTCCACACTTTTGACTGGTACTGAACATACATACACACCGGGAAAAGAAAGAATCACATTTTTAAGTAAACATGTAGACACTAAAGAACTACAAAAGGCGGATTTCTTTCCTTCTATGGAGATCTTATGCAACTGATAAAAAGTGTGCAATTAAGCCTCTGAGAAACTAATGCTCTTTCAGAATCTGAAGATCCCGGCTTCAAGTAAGACCTGGTAGTTTACTTATTATTATAATTTTTACAGAATATGATGTAATGATGCAGAGTGTAGATACACCCTTCTTCCTCAGCTGGGCTGCTTTTTATCATCTTAGGACCGAAAACACGACCGCTCTTGAGTTTTATGTTTATCTCTGCAGTGCTCGCGATCGCCATCAAGCAGATTATCATCCAATTCAATCTAATTTGAGATGAAAGAAAAGGGGCGGTGCTTCCAGGGTGTCGGGTAATAACTGGTGCGTTCCAAACACCTGTCAATCACTCCTTGTTCACACTCCTACACTTTTTTTTTTTTTTTTTGACAATTTCTGCTGAGTTATTTATTTATTTATTTATTTATATAAAGCGTACTCCAGTGTTACAGTGTTAATGTGTCACTTCTGGGCAAAATAATACGTAAAGGACCTTTTAACACTTGTATTTCCTAAAACATAAGAGTGTGGCTGATTCAGATAACGATTTAAATAAAACCACCCTGATTATCGACTATGGTTAAACAAACACCACAAATAAAAAAAGTATATAAATAAATCTTCATTAAGTCATGCAGTTGGGTTTTATTATTCATTCTTGGATTGTTGGAGATATTTGTGCTGTCTAGACGGACTCTCAACTGTGTGTTTAAGAGATTCTCTGTTCGACAGATTTCGTTTTTTTTATAATTTTATCCATTCTTATTCCCTGACTGAGAACTGGTACTGAATTCTTCACTCCGCTCAGGTGTCTCATGTGTCTCACCTGTCCTCGATCTCCTGCAGCTTCCTCTGCGCCGCCTCCACCTCCATACAGGAGCCCTCTGTCTCCGCCCTGGTGGACGCAGGCGAAGCGCTCTGACTGTACTGTATCTGTACTGTGTTGTTCGATGACGACGAGATGGCTGGAGCAGAGTGCTGAATCGTCGGAGAAACTGTCGCACAGCCCGTCAACCACCCCGGGTCTGATCTGGAGCTTGTGTCCTCTAAGGGAACAGATTCGCCCTCGTCCATCATCTTCGGCCTTTTTGCGGCGCAGTCTCTAAAAAAAATAATAAAAAAAATACATACAAAAAATAAATAAATGTACGTGAACGTAAACCCATATATTGTACAGTGCTGCACTGCTGTGTCTCCCTCAGTGCTAGAATATAAAATCCCAATGTTACCCTCTATACTGTAACTCATAACACAAGTGTGTTTTCTTTGGTATTAGTACTGTAGGGTAAATACGGTAATAATTCACCATCACAAGCCGCGTTTTTCTCTACAGTTGCTTTGTGTTCTCTTTACAGTACTAAAAAATGTATCAGTATTATATTTTATATGGAAATTTAGCTGAATTTACATTAATATTTATGTTACAAAATTAGTAAATTATATTGTTGTTAATAGTTTAGCGTTAAAATGAATGAAAAAAAGACATTAAAAAATTGAAGATATTTGTGGTTTCTGTGAAATAGTGCGGGTTCCCACAAACAATATCTAGTTAGGTTTTGAGGAAAAAAATGTGCAAACTCCAAACCGTGTCTCTGTGTGGGGGTCGACTGTACAAGTGTCTATTGTATTACTACCCTTGCTAGTGTATGTTTGAAATTTCCTTCAAGATCACTAAAATTAATAAGAAAGTATTTACTGTATCTATCAACATTTCTCATATTCAAACAACAATACTCCACCTAAAAAATTTTTTTTTTAAGTTTCAGAAAACTAATTAGCACGTCATATTATCGCCCACTTTCCAGACCAACATGCACAAAAAAAAATTCTATATCACTTTTAAAGCAGTATATCGCTGCTTACTATTCGTATACAGACATTGGCTAGGTATCATAAAATAGTTTGTCGCTCTCTTTTACTTTTTCTGGTTTTCTGTTAATTTCACCTTTCCTGGGTTATTCCGAAGGAGAATTGTGACATATTATTTGGACGTGGCCGTGCGTCCATCGGGTTTAGTGGTGATATCGCTGCTCATGGAATATCTCCTGTATAATCAGTAACAGTTTGATCAGAATTAACTGTAACATTCAATTCAGTTTTATTTATATAGCGCTTTTTACAATGGTTACTATCGAGTTTAGTAAAATGAAAAATTTTCTTTTAATTCTGTAAAGCTGTTTTACGATAGTTTTAACTATAGTTACGCTAGTTAAAATTAGAGAAATGAGAATGAAATGTGTGAATCAAAATAATTAAAGTGTCCCTGATGAACAAGGGACACAGGGGACACCCTGAGATTCATCAATAAAGTCAGAATTAAAAGAGCTCGGACATGTTTATACCAGAGAATTTCCTATCTTTGCAGATACAGAATATGTTGTTTTGTCAAACATGATTTTTCCAACTTGCAGTTTATGCAGATTTATTCAGTTACACAAAGACTTTGATACGTTCACAGTAACTTGACCACAGACATTGTTTATTTTGCTGAACAGGGTGTAGTTAATAGGCAATATTTAAAATAAAACAAACGTTCGATGCATTACAGTACTGTTTATTAACAAGTGCCCTAACAAACAAGAAGGAAGCTGATGGATTTTGTGGGCCAAAAAAAAAAGCAGGTTTCCTTATAGAACTGCACAAAACTGTACGACTAAGACGCCCTCAAAGCATCGTCACACCAAATACTCACTTTGTTTCATGAATCAAACTACTCCAGATATGTCGCCCGCCGTGACCGGGGTAATACCGCTGCTCACGCCATAAAAAATGAACACCATATCGCAGCGGATTGTGACAAAAATTAAGACATGTTTTACTAGTTTTTTTTTTTTTTAATCACATTTTAGTCTTGTCTTTTTTCGTCAGCGATATCGCATGCTGATTCCGTTACTGTCACTGGTTATTGATATCCGTGACGCCTCGTCACAGGAAAAAAGGTCGTCAGACCAATATGTTTCATCATTATTTTCATTGACGAAATTAGCATTACTGTATGGACATAAAACCCCACCCAAAATGCCTGTGTGACCAATTAGAGCGCAGTACGGTGCCATTTCCCAAAGAACAAGACGCACAGGGAATACATACTCGTCGTCTGTCCTTCTCCTGTGCTTCCTCAGACTTCTCCTCTCGCAGCTACTGAAACAAAAAACAAAAACAGAATATTCATTAAACGTTCATACAAACAACAGCTTAGAAAGATATATAAAGAATCTGCTTCTGGGCTCAGAGAAGAGAGTAATGTCTTCGGTGTGTCTTCAAGGGGCACATACTGTGTGTAGGAGATTGTATAATCAGATCATCCTCTACTTACGAGCGAGTTCCGTTCCAGAAGCATGTTCGTAAGTCGGATTTGTTCTTAAGTCCAACAAAGTGAGTCTTATATACCTTTGACACGAATATACAATGTAAAG
>JAOVVB010000008.1:1593838-1612147 GCA_028570985.1 Heterobranchus longifilis | reverse complement strand
CCCCGTTGCCCAAAAATCCGCCCAGGGCCGGGGGCCCAGGCCCATCCAAACCAGGGCCCATGGCAGCGGCCCCACCGGCCACCGCAGAGCCCGGGGCAGCCCACCAGGACCCACAACAGAGGAAGAAAAAAAATAAAAATAAAATACTCCCACCCCCACATTCATTTTTATATTTTATTTAGTCTATGTCCCCAAAGTTTTCAAGAACACTATGTTACTGTTGTCTCAACAAATATCGCTGTAGTGAAGGTGAAGTTGGTTTTTACAGTGTATATACTGTGAGTATGGCTTCGAGTCCAAGTGTGTGATCAGCAATCAGGTCAACGTAAAAATTAAAAAGTCTGTGGATGGTGGGTGTTGTTGTAGTTTGACACTGTTTCTGGCATTGACATGGCACATGTCTAAAGTAATTTTTATGAAACAGAACGATATATTATGTTGCTTGAAGAAAGAAGGGTTGCATATGTGATCCCAAAAACACCACCAGTGAAGTACAGCAGTGGGAGAATCTTTATATGGGTCACCATTTAGCAAATGGGACTGAGGCTTTACACATCATTGAACGCAACATGAATAAAGCAACATACCGAGACATATTAGAGAAGAATTTAATCTCACCACAAAAAAAATTATAGTTGGAAGAAAAAATGTTCAGCAAGACACTCACCCCAAACATTATGCCAAATTAACTCAAGAAGGCCTGGCATGGTTTAGTCAATCTTGCAATTCCTACTGAACATTTGGGAAGGATTGTGACTCCATTGGAAGAACCCTCATAACCTTGGGGAATTAAAAACGGTTTGCCAAGCAGAATAAGCCAAATCTATGTTTCTGCAAAAGCTTGTTTTTTTGCTTACCGTAGATGTCTTGAAGATTTACAACATTTTATACATTTATATAAATTACAACAAAATAATAATGATAATCCTTTGTAGTTTCTGAATATTTTACCTTATTAAGTTAATTTACAATGCATGGATATAAATATCACAATACAATGTAAATCAATATACTGCATATATATAATCTATTCCTATAGCAGGAATTGTATGAACAATGTAGAAATATGTTACTCTATTCTCTAAAATATAGAATAAGAATTCATCTGTAGTACCTTCATATAATTTCATTGTAATTACAGTTAAAATGGTTAACAAATGAATATACTGTATATACACTATATTGCCAAAAGTATTTGCTCGTTTGCCTTCACATGTATATGAACTTCTGTAACATCTGAATTGTCACCATTTGTGCATTCGTGAGGTCAGACACTGATGTTGGATGAGAAGACTGCTGTGCAGTCATGGTGGAACGGGCGTGGGGTTGTTTTTCAGGAGTTGGCTTCGGCCCCTTACTGCAAGCCAGGCCTCCTCGTCCAACATGAGAGTCTGACCTCGCAAATGCACTTCTGCGCTTTCACAGCCCCCAGACCACAGACTACTTCCATACTCCATAAGCATTGTCTTCCACTATGGTGTCTCTTAGCCTGCTTGGAAGTTACAAACTCCATTTAATTTGAAAAATGTGGGTTTTCTGTAGTAAGATTCGCTATTTTTGTATTATTAACTAACTATATTTAACTATGTTGGGTTTTTTTTTGTTTGTTTTTTGCTAATGTCAGGATAGGATAGCATCGATTTGATTTAAATTAGTAACATAACTTGCTAGAGATTTCAATTCTAGCAAATTGCTTAAGTATGTAAAAAATTACATTATTTATTTATTAGCAAACTAAGTCTAAAAACTGTGTAGGTGCTCAGAAAGAGTTTTAGATTAGTACTAAAAGTTACTTTTCACATAAAATCACATCAAGTTCATTGCATAACATGACAATCTCATCATATAATTTATTTATTTATTTATTTATTCTTTTATTTATTTAATCAATTCATTTATTTATTTTTGAATCCATTTGAAAGTAGAAATGTTTTTAAAATTCACTTGAGTATACTTAAGTACAGTATATTGGCATGTGACAAATTATGCTTTCATTTAAACACACTGTACATTTCTAGCACTGTTTCGACCCCGGCCAATGATTCACTGCAATCATATAATATTTATACGTTAACATTAATATAAAGGGCACAAATCCTACAATTCTGCTTTCCAGTTGGCGTCAATTAATACAGAAGAGCGATTAATTTTGTGTGTATAAACACACTTTGTAACCTATGCTTACAGTTCCTTGACGGATCAATAATTCATTGGCAGTGATGATTCTTTCATGAGACTCATCGCACATTATTCATGCTGTGCTGTGAAAAGTAGGACACATATAGAGGCTGCGAAGCTAGTACCAGAGCTCAGAAATGGACAGAAATTCAAGCGTTAATAGAAAACTGGAGAAATCTGACAGACATCTGAATTATCATGAAACTTTGTCTAGTTGACATGGAGAGAGGGAGATTTTTGTTGGTTTGGAAATGTCACGCTGACCTGGATGTTTCAAATGTAGATGGAATCTTTCTGCAGGGGAATGAAGACATCTCCAACGCTAAATAAGTGTTCAGCCAGCTCTTTTTTCCCTCTTGCTGTGCCTTTAGCTCAAGGGCAGAGTGTGTTCTGGAAGGTAACAGCTCGCACAATGTGCTGCGCGAAGCGAATCTTAGGAGAGTTCATCAGCATGTGTGTGTGTGTGTGTGTGTGTGAGAAAGAAAGCGAGAGAGAGGGAGAGAAAGTAAGGATGATGCCTTCAGACTTTAACAAGTGTCAGAAACCATCTGCTTGTGCAGTTCAGGGTTAGCCCATGAAAATGTGCACCCTGGAAAGGTTCTTAATTAAAAACACAGACCAGAGAAAAAAAAACAGGCAGGGGCAAACATTGTAACGTCTTCCCTGGGTGAGATGCAGGATGAGAATTTTTTTTTTTTCCGGGGGGGGGGGGGGGGAAGAATGAAAAAGAATTTACAAAGAAAAAAAAAAATCACTTGACATTCCATGAGCGTTATTTCCGAGCATGTAAATGCAGCAGCGAAGCCCGTGGTCTGAATCACAATGACCAAATCGCCATAACGATGTTTACGAACATACCGGTTATGAAAGAAGGAGAGAAAACATTCTTGTCAGAATGGGCATCTTGTGATCCTCTGAGGGGATAGGGGTGAAATAATTGCCCGCACAGTTTTGACAGAGACATACTACAGTGGCCCGTGTTGTGTATGATCAACAGCTAGCTGTGTGACACGCTGCTGAATCCGTGGGTAGGAATTAATGGAGAGCGTGATTGTTTGTGCTCCCGGGTTAGTCCACAAGGCACAGTCCAATTCTCTATCCCAGGCCTGCTTTGCTTGCTGAACTACACTATTACTCATATGTTCCTTTATTTATACAGGGAATACCTCCACCCAGGCCAGGAATATATTTACAATAGGGCACTGTGTGCAATTTAAAATGTGGGAGGAAAAAAGTTTACTTGCATTAAATAACATTGTCATAAATGTGTCGGGAGCTGTCCTAGGTCTATATATCTGCTCACAAGAGAAACACCCACAAAATTCATCCAAAAAAATACAAAATGTTATCAAGAAAATAACAATATTCGCAATATAATATAATAATTTTTTTTTTTTTAATAACATTTTTGTATTCGTTTAACATTCTATACAAATACCAAAACGTAATAAGCATTCCATATAGAGGTGACAAATGGAATTAAAAATTAACAGAATCTTTTGGGCCAATACAAGGCATCATAAAATGCATCTTGGCATCAAGTCTACAAATCTCTTGAACTGTAATGGAGAGATAAAACCCATTCTTTCTGAAGATTCCTTTATTTGGGATAATGGTCAAGACCAACTTGACCAAAAGGTTGAGATCTTGTGACTGGAAAGGTTATAGCAACTGCTTTACATCATTTTCACATCGTTCAGTAAGCCCTCTGGCTCTGTGCATAGGGGCGGGGTCATCTCCAAACAGACCACACCCATCAGAATAGAAGCGTATAATCAGAGGATAAAGGTGAGCCAGAGGAAGTTTGTATTGATTTTTAGTGATGCTTCTGTCAAAGGGGATAAAACTGAAGCCAAAGCATGCCAACAGAATAAGTAATTGCCCCCAACATCTACCATTATTATGGAAGAGTATTTTTTTTTGTTGCAGAAATCTGACTTTAGTCCCAGAATTCTAACTTTAAACTTAGAATTCTGAATGTAATATTTGAATTCTAATTTTAAACTCAAAACTTAATGAACTTTAATCTCAGAATTCAACTTTAAACTAAACATACAGTATCTAAATTTCATCTCATGATTCTGACTTTTTCTCCTTTCTGGATTTAATCTTAAAATTATGACTTTTTCCTTAAAATTCTTTATTTAATCTCTCTAAAATTCTGACTTTAAACTCGACATTCTGAATTTAATCTCAGTATTCTAAATTTGAATGTGAATATAGAACATCTAGAACATTCTTAATGTAATCTCAGAATTCTGACTTCAATCTTAGAATTCTGACTTTTTTCTTCAAAATTTGAAATTTAAGCTCAGAATTATGACATTAAACGCAGAATTTAAAATCAGAAATTTGTATCAGAAAACAAATATTTTTTAAATCTATATTTTCCCCCGGTTATTTTATTTTTTTACATTTTGCCAAGAGTAACTATAAAAGTATGTAAACTGTTAAATTTTGTCAACAGTGCTGATCCGAACCATAAAGCCTAAATATTGTATGCATACTGTGTAAGGTGAAATTATTATTTAGAAATTTCTGTTATTAAAGCATTACTCTGTTGGACATAACGTACATGACCAATCTGATCCGAGACAATCATTTGCTGAAAACTGAAAGCGTTTATATCTGGAATAGAGCATTTTGTTAAATTTTTATTATCTACTAAATGTCATGTCAAGGTATAAAAGTCACCATTTATATAAAAATATGATGCATGTAAAATTGATTTATTAGCTAGAAATCATTGTAGAGATTCAAAGGGTAAAAAAAAGAAAACCCTCATCTAGCGGAAGTTAAAATAAATAGCTTGAGAGAAGTCCACGTGAGCTGAACGATCAAAAGGACAGTGTGACCTTCCACATCCACAGCGCAGAACAGAGTAACATCTCTCTCTCTCACACACACACACACACACACACACACACACACACACACACACAGCATGGATGGCTTACACAGCAGCAGTGCGTGTGCTCCCAGGAGGTCTGGGCCCAGAGGAGATGGCAACAGAAAGCTCAGCTCCTGCTCAGGAAGAGGCATGTTTCTCAGGTGGAAAACACTAAAGATATATTTGTTTGCATGTTGGGAGTAAACACAAATCTGCACATCTCCCCACCACGGCTTATGGTGTGGTTTATTCTTAGGAATTTTGGACAGCTTTCACAGTCCTAGACAGTTTTCACCGGCCTCCTGCATGTAAATGAGTTCTTTCTGGAGCTCTACCTTGTATACGGCTCATTGTTCCTAATCTGTAGTGCAAATGATATTGTTTTAACCACTGGACAGTAAGAACACAAACATTTCATGTAGCAACATGTAATATCTTTTTCCAATTCAAGCACAAACTCAAAAAAAAAAAAAAAAAAGATGTGTATTGGGGGTGTTGAAAATGTAGGTTCCATGTGTGTGGATGTGTGTGTGGGTTTGTTTGTATATACAGTATGTGCATACTGTGCGCGTATGTGTTTGAGGTTTGTCTTGTTTGCACGTACAGCTGTAAAGGATGGAAGTGACCATCAGCCAGCTACAAATTGAAACGGTCAGCAGCCAGAAAAACAGTATACATGCATCGAGTGCAAGAAATACATATGCAACACACACAGTCAAACTCTGCGCTTTATAGGATGGCATGAATAGACTGTGTATTCAGTGGGATTGATGTGTTGTGTATATTGCCATGGATACTGTATCTCTTCAGTGGGGCTTGCTTTGCTGAGACTGGCATAAACATTTTCAACTTGAAAATAAGTAAAAAAAATAATAATAATCATTAGTGATTAAAAACAAAAAGTGTTTTTTCATATATACAACATCACCATACAAGGGTTGAACTGAGACTAAAAAATGATGACGATCAAATGAATGCATTAATGAATTATATTTATTTTACCTATTACAACGGTGTAATTTCGTGTAAAAACGAAATAAAAATCATTTGCTCATATTGGGTCTTAGTATTTGTCAAATACAACCTCAGACAAATAACAACATATAACATTTTTCACAATTTCATTATTTATTAAAAACAATTTAAACAATAAAAAAGTACTAACAATACTATGTACCCCGTTACTGCTGGCATGTGATTTTTCATTAAGTTGCACCCAGGTGACCAGCCCTTGATTAATTGATCATTAGTAGGTGTGCAGACCTCTATAAAAGCAGAGTTTTTGGCAGTTTGCTGGTCTGAAGCGTTCAAGTGTGTGTTACCACAATGCCAAACAGGGAAAGACGTAAGCAATGGTTTTAGAAAAACAATTGTTGCTGCACATCTGGAAAGAATTATAAAACCATTTCCAAACCATTTGAAGGTCAATGTACTACAGTGATAAAGTTTATTCATAAGTGGAAAACAGGACAAGACAGTTGCCAACCTTCCCAAAAGTGGACGAACATTCTCCGCAAGGTCAAACAGTGCAATGCTCAGAGAAATATAAAAAAAAGACCCTATGGGCCTCGTTGAACATGTTAAATGTCCATGACCATACAATTCCAAGAAGACTGAACAAGTACAGTTTGCTTGTAAGGGTTGCCAGGAGAAAGTCTCTTCTATCTCTGAGGTTCGCAAAACTGCATCTGAACAAAGCCCAAGGCTCCCGGAACAAAGTCCTATAGACGTGTGAGACTGAAGTGGAGTTGTTTGGCCTTAGCGGAAACAGTATTTCAGGAGAAATACCTCATACTCACTGTCAAGTATGGCAGTGGATGATTTGGGCTTGTCATGCCACAAGACTTGGGCACCTTGCAGTCATTGAATCGATCATGAACCCCTCTATATACCAGAGTATAATAGAGGCAAATGTGAGTCCATCTGTCCGACAGCTAAAGATTGGCCGAGGTTGGGTTTTGCAACTGGACAATGAACCAAACTACACAACTTAAATCTACATCAAAATGGCTGAAAAATTAGAACAATCAAGGTTTTGGAATGACCCAGTCAATGTCCAGACCTCAACCAAATTGAAATGCTATGGCGAGATCTAAAGAGAGCAATGCATAAATCAATTCCCCCCAAAAAATAATGAGATTAAGCAATGTTTATTTTATTTATTCATTTTTTAAACAACTTTTAACTTTGCCCTAATTGTCTGCCTGCAAACATACTGTTTTATATGGTTCCAGTTTAACAATTGTAGTGGATAAATGCATTTGGTCTGCACAAATAAGTTAATAGGTTTGTTACAGAACTCCTTGCCACAGTAAAACATAAGCCTAACCAATCCAGTTTGTGATCACATACCAAGTGTCAAAATATCTATGATGCTCCTGCCTCATCACTTCAATATCAAAACACATACAATAGCTTGTATAAATGTGATCTACATTAAGAATCAGATATTAATAGAAAACTATCTATCCAACAAAATAGAAACAACTGAATGCATCAGTGGAGTGACGCTATGGCATTGAGTCTTGTGTTATAGGAGACCCTTTATTTTCCAGAACTGCGTAAAAAATGACATAACTTAACTCTGTGGAGGGACTTCCCACTCATCTGCTTAACTGACCATTATCTTCAGCCATTAATGCAATTACACTTGTCTTCTTTATGAAACAACACTTAGCATTGTCATATTGTAATAGCTGAGTGTAGCGTAATGACACATTGAAGCACTTACTATGCCCAATACACTGCGTACTGTGGAAGAGAATCAGCTTACTATGATCAAGTTACTGATCGTGATGATGCAGGTTGATAGTAATCGTCTCCATATTGGCCGGCACTCAGACAGTCTGATGGCTCCAGCGTGTGTTGATGCGATGAAGCAATACAGAACAATTTCCCTTGTATGTTTGTAAACTAATTACAGGCTTTAAATGGATAGATGCACATACATGACGGGAGTCAACTACACTCCCGGCCAAAAAAAACCAAAAAAACCCCACATTTTTTTATATTTTGTTGGACCACCTTTAGCTTTGATTACAGGGTGCAATGTGGTGGCCAAATCATGTGTAAAAATAATTGCACATGCTCCCAAAACCACTTTTACACAATTTGAGTCCTGGAATATGTTTGTGCCATCAGGGAAGAAAAACACCATTGATGTGACGCCATGGTCATTCAGTACATTCAGGTAGTCCGTGTACTTCATTTTATTGCCGCATAAGATAGACCTGACCAACTGAAACAACCCCAGATCACAATAATACCTCCCAAAGGACACTTGTACAATGGGCACAATGCATGATGGGTGCATCGGTCCATGCACTTCTGTTCCTGTCGCGCCCATCACTCTGGAATAGGGTCAATCTGGATTCCACTTGACCTTTTTGAATCTTTATTCTTCTTAGAAAATTGAAGCAGTTTTTCTGATTTGCCTCACTAATAAATGGTTTCCTTATGGCTATACAGCTGTTTTGTCCCAATCCTATAAGGACAAGTCACTTTGGACTTGTGAAGATTCACTTATTTTCTCTATTAAACCCAGCCTGTGATTTCTAGTGTTGATGTTTTTATGCAACTTCACCATGTGTTTAAGTGATCTCCTACTTTGACGACTTTAAACGACGACTCAAGACGTCTCTGTTTCTCCAGTACTTGGACTAATCCCCCCCCCCCCAAAAAAAAAAACCTTAGTTATTAACCTTGTTAACTCAGTGTAAGTACTGTATTTATCCAATGATGTAAACTTCAAAGCACTTTTTGTAAGTCGCTCTGGATAAGAGCGTCTGCCAAATGCCTAAATGTAAATCTCCCATTATAGTCATTCATTATTTTTTCAAACCACAACATTGGACAGTTCTTAAAGTAGTTCCAGTGTCTTTATCAATCTCCTTAGTTATTATCTTTGGTTGATGCGGGTCCTTATGAATCACTGACTTTTTGTTTGGTCAGACTCTATAATGTTCACCCATTTGGCTTGACGATGCTGTATGCATGTTAATTCCATCTTTTCTGTCCATGGTACACTGAAGTAGTATTTTCCTCCCAGCATAGGACAGGTTCCAGGTTACACACTACAGCATCATTTATCATGACTTCCTCCAAACTGGAAACTTGAGACATCTGGCGGTCTTTGAACAAAACATGCCTATGCTTTTTTAAACTGATATGTGGTGAGGTAAGATGTGGTTTGAAGCCTAAAGGTAAACTCCATCCTTTCATTCATCGTAGATTATAGTCTGGTCTGAAGTGCCTTAGTCCAAATAGTACAAAAACCTAAGGAAATTCCTACAGAAGCAAGATGTGAGGAGATCATGTTTAACTGCAATGATGACAAACACAAGAAACAGACAATCATAAATTAATTTATGGCTTATAATATGCAATATAATGGGTTATTATTTAACAAATAAAAAAATGCAGGTCTTTCTATAAGAGGACATTTATTTATGATTTATGGAAATAGAAATAGTGTCCAATGTAAAAACTTTGTGCTTCGAAGTTTCTTAATAATAGGACAGGTCCTTTTTTTTCATTTTATTAAAAAAGAGTCTGTTATAATGCAAGTTATTTTTTCATGGATGTTGCACAACATTAAATGCAGGTATAAATATATTATATACAACTATATATTTTTTTCTGTAAAAAAATTACAATTAAAAATGGGTAAATTTGATTTTGCAATCTGATGGACTAAGGTATGTTTAAAGCTGTTGTAATATCCTTTATATATGGAGACTGTGACTGCATCACAATAAATGCACTTTGTTACAAATTGTTTGAACCTACAGTGTTTTGAACCAATAAATCTTTTATACTTAATCCATTGTTCTGTCCAGAGAGTACCCTGTTTTTTGTCTGATATGTTGCTTAGCAACCAGGGATTACTTTTAATAGACTATGTTGCATGGAGGAAGTGTTGTTCATAGTGAATATTATTAATAATTATGCATGTAAATAATGATCTAACATGAGTAAATTATTTATTTTACTTTATTTTAAGGTTACTTGTTTACAAACAGCCACCATTTCTTTTTATTTCTTTTTTTTTTCTAGTGATCGCCACACACTTAACAATCCATTAGTTATTGGCAGAGGTTTAATACTGGATGCCCTTCCTGGTGCAACCCACCCATTCCTTGGGGTTTGGCACCAGTGTTTATGATGCCCTGCATACCCAGTGGCTGGGTATTTTATATGGGCATAGGTTTATGGGCCTTGCACAAGAAACCAATAGTGGCATCATGGAGCGAGCAGTGCTTGAACCCCAACCCTCTGATCAGAGACCTACAGTAGGGCCTGAACTGCCTCAGCCACTACTGTCCCAAACAACTAAAAATAAAAAATGTGAAAACATTTATTAGTTTTATTTATTTATTTATTTATTTATTTATTTAATAGAATCTATGTCATCCTAGTATCTGATATTGAGGCTATGATACAACTTTGAGTTCAGTAACTAATGTGATGAAACCTTTATTATATAATACACCAAGCTATAAGGAACAAGACTGGATCAGAAGATCAGATGTTCAGTTCTCCTGAAGAGTGATGTGTAAGACAGAATTCATAGCCTACTGAATAATTCTGATTTCTGAGAAATGAAAATGCATGAGCTTAATTGGTGTAAAGTAGCACTTCAGAGAGGCAAAATGTCCGAAGACATAATTAAAAGTTCTGAGCATTTTTATTATTTTCATGACATTTTAATTTTTATCTCAATCATTTAAATTCATACGACTATTTTGATTGTTTTATGGTTGTGGGGCTAAACATAGCCTCTCTCCATAGGGGGCTCAGTTCTGTAGGAGGAATTGGAAATGCAATAACCCAACTGGGCGTCTCTAATCAGCTCTGTGTGACTGTGTGCTCGCGTCGGTGGCGGGGGTCTTTCATCCTATCTGGGTACTGCCGGGTCAACCGCTATCGCTCTTCTCCAGTTCTGCACGAGTCCAAGTGGCAAATCTGGCTAGTGTGTAGCAATTGTGAAATTTTGCAGTTAATAAAGCTGTCAGGAATGACACAACCAACTAAGCCTAGGCATGCATATAACCCAGTACCTCCCTTTTCTCTCACACACTCTCTTACTCTTGGACAAGAGGGATTATGGAGATGAGGACGGACATTGTTAGGAACTGTTAGACACACCTAACAAAGCTGTTTTGGGCTGGCACTTAAACGGATGTGGCAGCCTTGTCAGCCAGAAAAGCATGTTTATTTATTTATTTATTTATTTTATGTTTTCACTCTTTGAAGTTTTAATTGCGCTCCTCACTGTCTAGTCCAGCTATTGTTCTTTTACTGGTTTAGTAAAGTTGGCATTTAATCTGAGACAGGGTCTTGAATTACAGTCAAGTTCTGATTAAAGAATGCATTATATTTTACAGCTTGTGTCAATTAATCTTGATTATTTCTTTATTTATTTCCATGGTTATCAAAGTGGGCCCATGGACTGCCAGGGGTTTGTGAAGCATATCCAGGGTCTTTTTTTTGGATTTTCTTTTTTTTATTACTGCAGTGGAAAACCAACCCCTCTATTGTAATATTTATTATATTCTATCTTTTTATTTCTAGTTTTTTTTTTTTTTTTTTACTGGTCATGTACAGTAAATTGAATAGGTTTAATCCAAACATCACTAACCTAAATGTTTACACCTCTACATTCTGCATACATATATCACATGAAAAATATTTTTGTTCTGCCTACACTTTTGAATATATCATATTTAATCATGGTGTATTGTACTGCACTGTATTGTATTTCAGTGCACTGTATTGCATTCAACTGTATTGTGCTGTATTTTATTATGTTTTATTTTATCGTATTGTGTTGCACTCTAATGTATGCTATTGTAATCTATTGTATTGTGTTCCACAATGCTGTATTGTGTTGCACTGTATTGTATTGTATTTTATTTTTTCATTGCATTGTATTGTGTTGTGTTACACTGTGCTGTATTCTTTTGCACTGCATTGCATTGTATTGTATTGTATTGTATTGTATTGTATTGTATTGTATTGTATTGTACTCTCTGATTTTGAACACCTTTTAGCAACATAAAAATCATGCCTTAGGTAATGTTTATATCAAACATCTGACTGGGAGAATGGTACAGTATAAAAAAACGAAAAAAGCAAAAAAAACAAAAAAAAAAAACAAAAAAAAAAAACAAAGGCTTGAGCTAACAAGACAGCTTTTATATCTCAAATAAACACTATTTACAACAGTTGTAAGCAGACAAGCATCTCAGAATGGACAACATCTTGAACTCTAAGTTGGATGGGCTATTACAGCAGAAGTCTACATCCGGTCCCAGTCCTGTCAGCCAAGAACAGGAATCCGAGACTAAAGTAGGCACAGTCTCACCGAAACTAGACAGTTGAAGATGCCTTGCCTGGTCTTTATCCTCAACTGTCTCATTTTGCCTCTTGAACAGTATCTGTATGGTTTTACACTATGCATTATACTGCTACTGCATAATTACCTGATTAGTCTTAATAAAATGGCACATAGTTTATACATACATATATATAGTATACTATATGTCAGTAATATCTATAACTGATGTTAAATTTGACCTACTGATATTTTAATAAAATGTGCTCAATTAGTAGAAATAAAAAATCAAGGTTTGAAAACCCCTGACTTGTTCAATTATAAATGATGAATGTCTGATAAGTCAATTTAATGATCCTTAGTGCATAAATTATAACGTGGGTGCTCACGTGTAAATCTTCATCCTTATCACCGATTATAATACACAACCATATTCATACAAAATGATGCTATTTCTCTCATGCTGTGTGGCCCTCCTTTTTAACTATGCAATCCATGTTCTGGCGCAGATGCCAGACTTTACGACTGAAGGTTATGTTTGCCTTTTGTAGATCACCCAGCTGCTGGGTTTGACTGCAGCCATCAAGAGAATACACTCGGAGCAGCCGTAAATTAACACCTGCTGAAATCTGCGGCTCCGTGCCCTGACTCACCTAGAATGAAGTGACGCTTACTGTATGTTGCATCAGATTCTGCCATGCAGTGCCATACTGAAACCTTCACACAGAGTCAATTCTTACTGTGCTAATCACATATATGTGAGCAAGACCACCACCGAGGCCAATTTCGAAACCCTTCCACTGCAGATATATTTGATAATTATGACATTGGTGTAATTATAATCTCTTGTCATCTATTTGCAACCATTTTAACCCAGCATGATACAATATACTTTACGCAATGATGCACACATTTCAGTATTCATTGTTTCTATTAATTTAAAGATTATTCAGGTTTATCATGGTACTTCTAAACAAGCCAGCCGTCCTTCACTGTGAAACATATTTAGAAGATAAAAATAAGCAGACACGTTGAAGGGAAAAGAAAAAAAAAGTAGAAGTGTTAGAAATTAGGCATTAACTTTTTTAATAAATGGAGTGTTTGTACGTATTTGTTGGTGTGAAAGTAGCATTCATCACACAGTACTGCATCTCTTTGATGAAGCTATGAATACTTAGATCTGCATCAGTACCTAGGAGAAAAATTATTTAGCAACTTCCTCATGAAGCAAGATAGGTTTTCACACTAAATCTAAAGACTTTGAGTCCTGAACACTGTAGGGATTCATACATAAAAGCTGTGCCCCCTCTGTAGTCATTACTATTCTAGGTACTAATAAATAACTTGTACCTTTTGAAGCAGACATGGCAGATCATAATAACACCAAACTTTTCACACACGCACAATTCAGGGCTTTATAGGTCAATAGTAACATGTTTGAATCAATGACCCATTTTACTGGAATCGAATGTTGGTGTAGTGTAACAAAGGGGGTAATAAGGTGCAATTTTCTGTTTCTGCGACTGCATTGTCAAGGCATTGATTGACCTTAAGCTTTTGTAATGTGTGCCAATTTATACTGCCTTGGAAATGTTTTCATGACAAAAAGCCCGAAAGCAAATGCACCACAAAACAACACAGAAATTTCCCCACACCGCTGAGATGATGGAATTTATGAGCATCTGCTACTGTTTATTAAGTTTATCTCAGTCCTGAATCATGGCAGAAAATCATTAGCTGACTGAAGAAGTATGGGGTCTGATCAGGGTCTTGGATGCATCGGAACTGCGGAAGCTAAAGCAACTTGAAGTGCATGCAAGAGACAGACAGATCTGTATTAGACTACAACATGACTATATTAGGGATACAAAAAAAAAATCATACCTACCATTCACATCATTTTTAATGACATATGCCTGAATTGTAATTAGGCATCATCATCACATTATGAAGTCTGTAGCCTGTGCACACACAGAATAAATGAAACCCAACCGTACACGTCCACAGACTTGATTTAACAGATGGTCTGTTTTCCAACCCCCATATTTTCCTGGTAAAGTAGATCTGTGGTTAAAATAGCTGAGTTAAGCAAACCAGTACCGAGACACTAAGTATAGCATTGTTGTACTAGCTAAATGAATGTGAAATACACGTAAGGTTATGTTAACAGTCATCCATAACTAATGCCGTTTTCAACTGGCAATTTAATGGGGCGCGTAATTAAGACCAAGAGAGGGAAAGCATGCCGAGCACGCAATTGTGAAACGCACAATACGGTAGCTTATTATCATTGCAAATTAGCTGAAAAGCTTTTACTACTTCAAGAAGTAGGCACATTAAAGCCAGTGGTATTTAGTTACTTGTCTTAGGTATCTACATAAATTAGCATCTATTTTACAGCTTTATCTGCAGTACATAACTTTGTATAGTTTGCATTAGTTTGTATTAGTATGCGTACTTGTCATGAATACGAAAGTTTCTCTGTAGTTTTTGTTTTGAAGAATTTGACAGACGTTGATTGATTGTCCAACTTCATTATCTCTGTTTGTCCTGCACTGCACATGTTGAGTGGAAGTCCTAATTAGTTAATTAGAGACAGGGCCAGACTCATTGACTTCCTTTCAGATTAATGGGCATCTGACTGACCCCTGACATAAATCATTTGGTTTAGAGGATGAAGGAGCTCAGCAAGGCCCCGCAAGCTTCCTCTTAATGCTCATATAAACACGGATTAAGAAAAGAAAATTATTTTCCCTATGCATTATGGTGCCATAACTTATATGCATGCTAACACTCCTTATATTAAAAGGTTGTTAAAGGTATAAAAGGTATAAAAATGATTGAATTTAAAGACTACAGTAATTCCAGTTGATGAATAGATAGAGAAAAAAAAAATATATATATATACATATACAGTATATATAGTGAACACTGTGCCACTAGAAATATACACTGCCTGGTCAACAGCATCACCCCATTTACATAAGGGTACAAATATTGGCCTGCATCAAGCGAATAAATCTTTAAAAATGCTAGAATTGGGTTAAGAACTGTACAATGCATTTTTAAAACCTGGAACATTACTGAACCTGCAGCTCTGCAGATCATGAATGACCATGATAAGAGATTACTTAAACATTAGAAATTGCATTGTAAAAAAAATCAACAATATAAATCACAGCTATATTTAGTAGTAAATTTAGTAGCAAAAGTACTAGCATTTCTACACACACACACACACACACACACACAATGCAATGAGAACTCACAGGATTGGGACTAAAGAGCTTTGTGGCCATGAGAAAACAACTTGTCAATGAGACAAGGTTCAATTTCCTAGAGAGCATAAAGATTAGACTTTGGAGCAATGGGAAAAGGTCATGTGGTCTGTTGAGTCTAGACTGCCCCTATTCCAGAGTAATGAGTGTGTCAGGGTAAGACAGGGACCATGTGACCTGATTCACCCATCATGCATAATGCCAACTGTACAAGTCTCTGGAGGCAGTGTTACAGTATGATCTGTGGTTGCTTCAGTTGGTCAGGTCTAGGATCAGCAATGTTATGTGGCAATAAAATGAAGTCAGCTGATGACCTGAATGCACTGAATGAACAGATTAATACCTTAATGGATTTGTCCTTTCTATTCAATGAGTTATATTGGGAAAGAGTGGTTTTTGGAGACTGAGAAATAATTTTCATACACATTGTGTGCGATAGTCACAGCTAAAGGAAGTTGAATTAAATATTCGAGTGTGTGATTTTTCACCAAGATTAAAATAAATAAAAAGAATTGCATTGTTAATCAGTTTCTTTTATGTTGGCTGTCAATCAGGCCCATTAATTCATTCGGTTACCTACAACGTATGAACATACTGTATGTGCAAATAACTTTGGGAATAAAAATATTACACAAAAGGGGCATTCAAAAAAAATAAAGAAATAGATTTTTCATATGCATTTATTAGAATCATGCATTACTTCTACTTTTGCTATTTTACCCATAAGATTACTACATACAGATTGTAGTCTACTATTATAGTTTGTTATTAACTATAACCACAGCAAACATACAATATATGTAATAATCTATGAATTTATGTTTTATCTTTAATTGTTTTAAGCTAATTGGTCAGTAAAACCTCAGTATTTTATCACATTGTGATTGATTTTTTGCCGGCCATACAATTACCACATTGTGGTATTCATGCCTCATTTACTGTATCATAATTGCAAAACTATAAATTATTATTTTTTTTTTTATTTACTTAAAATTTACTAAGTATGGCACAATTATCCAGTCTAATACATTGTGATACTAATAGAGTTAATGTATTTAATTATATTATTTTTTTATTATTATTATTGTTGTTGTTCTTGTTGTTATTATTGTTGTTGTTGTTGTTTATTGACACATATTCAATTAAATTAAATTTTATTTGTATAGCGCTTTAAACAATTGACTGTCACAAAGCAGCTTTACATAGTCAAAATAATTATTTAAGTTTGTATGAAATGGCATTAGGTAATTAAGTAACAAAAACATCAATCAATTCAAGATCAGTTGTTCTGGAATAGTATTGTCAAATGCATTTGCAAAACCCATGAAGCACCATGATGAAAACATAAGTACCAAACATATCTCAATATCAACTATTTAAAAGAGATTATTGCATATTTTGGACGCCTTCAGCATTGTTTTACAATTTAGAAAATAACAAAAATGACCAAAGACCCTTGGAATTACAAGGTGTGTCCGAACCTTTGACTGGTAGTGTGTGTGTGTGTGTGTGTGTGTGTGTGTGTGTGTGTGTGTGTGTATAAGCTAACCCAACACACTGTACTGTAGTTTCGTAAGAACTGAGACGTGTAATTTCAAAGAGTTCCATGTAAGACTTTCAAAGGAGTCTGTGACTAGTCTTGTTTTCATGTCTGATCAAAAGAACAATGAAGACATCAATTAGCATTATTCACTACTGCAACACTGTCAGGCTAAAATAAAAATTTTAAAATCCAGCAATGACATGTGACCAAATAGTTCATCCTGGTTAAAGTTCAAGAAAAGAAGAATCAAGGGTTATTGAAACAGTGTGATACATTTACTTTTACATTACTTTTCTTTCTGTAACTCTTTGTTTAAAGACTCTGAAATGTTACTATTTAACTTTGTAAAGTAAGAACCAGACAGTTGACTAGATGTCCCTTAATTGATTTATTAATTGTGAGTTTTGCAAACGTATCCATTTGGTTTGGTTAATCAAAAACATCTAAAACTTTATAAAAATGATAAAGAGCACCATAAAACCCATCCAATCCCTTGTACTGTTACCAGTACAACTACCACGTTCATGTTGAGAGTCACTCCTTGGCGTTTTGGTTGCTTCTCTGACTAATACCATGCTTACCTGCCCACTAGACTTCAATTTTTAAAATAGTGGATATAATTTTTAACCCAAACCCTGACTGATATTTTTCTTGAAATTTGACCTACTGTAGACTTTAACAGCTCCTTCACAGCTTGTTGCACCAGACTTAATTGAGGGGTTTTACAGCAAAGAAGGTGAACACTTATACACCAACATAATTTATAGTTTTTATTTGTAAACAAGTTTTTCCTCATAGCTTCAATATTACAGTCTTATGATATTAAAATCTCAGTTAGGTCAATTTCAGTCGCAGTTTGAAACTACAAAATGTGACAATGTTTAAGGAATACTGTGTCTACAGATTTCCATGTCAGTTACAACCCATTGTTATTTCAACAGCACATTGTTGCATACCAATCTCAACTGTTCCACTGCTAATCATTAGTGACAGCACAACTATAGCTGCCTACAGGGAACCGTTGCTCTGCCTCTGACCCTACAAATATAGAGACTGCTATGACAACATGGCTTCACAGCTTAAA
>JAOVVB010000008.1:1582709-1593423 GCA_028570985.1 Heterobranchus longifilis | reverse complement strand
TTATTTTATGATGATTAAACCTGCCATCAGCAAACTGGCGACAGGATCCTAGGCACCCAAGGCTCATGCCAGACACCACAGCACACCCTCAGAGGTCTTGTGGAGTCATGCGCCAAAGGGCCAAAGTAGCCCTGGTGGCACAAGGGAAACTTAAACATTACTGGGAATAATCCTTTGTGTAGCTAATGACTAATGGTATGTCCCACCTGAGTCATATACAGTAATATTTAGTTTTAAGTGAATGTCCTGAAATGCCATATGTAAGTCAAATTTTATTTGTCACATTCACAGCTATTCACAGTATGATATGTAGTGAAATGCCTATACACCTGCCCGTGACCCAAAAAGAAAGATTTCTTTGCTTGAAATAAATTGTCCTGGAGAGTACAATTACATTAGAAATAGAATATTCCAATAAAGTAATATGAATATAAATATTTTATTATAATAATTTAATCTAATTTTAAAATAAGATGAAAAATGTACAACATTAGCAAAGGTTAACAAAAAAATCAATATATAGAATTAAAATAATAGTGTAAAAAGTGTATAAATTATGCAGGAAAAATTACAGATCGTACAGAATGGAATTAGAAACTCTGAGTGCAGTTAGTCCTATACAATAATTATAGTACTGTTGAGCAAATCTTTGTTGCTACAAGTCACTATGTAAGACAACTGGGATTCTTTTTTTTTTGTTGCCAAAATTGAATATCATTCAGGCTGTCATAGTTTAAAGCAAAACTGTGCTATACATTGTTTAAATCATTAGTTTTATAAAGGTTTTTAAAGCATTACCTAAATACATTCACTCCCTCGGGGTATAGGCCTATCTGTTTATCTAAACCATGTTTAATGAGAAAGAAGGAGCTCTAGATGTTGTTTCCCATTGATGTTTAAATGTCAGGACTGTTTCTTATGATGTTCTCTCCTTGGAATACATGGCATAGAAACATGACCAGGTGATATGGTACATTTCTGGTAAATGGAAAATGATATCAGTTTCAGAAAATATTAATTTCATGCCAAAAGGAGACACTTAACATACGAGTTGCTAATCAGAAAAAACCTTAAAATAGTGATGGGGAAATTCATACAATCAATTTAATAATTTTCAATTGATAATCTTAAATTTTACAATATAGTTAAAATAGTTACAGTATCTTAGAATATACTTACAATATGTTACATTTTTGTGCAATAGCAGCTGCGCAATAACACCATTTTGAACTGTGCAATACTACCTAGTGCATTTGAAACTACTGTATTGTTTTTCTTTTTCCTTTTGTATTTATACACTGTTTGGTGCCTACTTTATATTTATCATTTTTCTTTGCTGCTGTAACATAGAACTTTCCCTACTGTGGGACAAAAAGATATATCTTATCTTATCTTATTTTATCTTATCTTATCTTTTCTTATTTTATGTGGGCCTTCATCCAAAAGTGGAAACTCACAATCATATAGGATGTCTTGCTGTAGGACTACAATTTAACCTTCACTGGAACTAATGGCAAAATACAGTAGTGTATGTCTGAATTTTATCACCATAGCAATGGTGAACAAGCAGCGGAAGAAACAATGAAGAAAAAATATTATGTCCAAAGTATTTAAAAAGAAATACCCTGAAATCATAAATTAGTCAGCTAAAACAGAAAAGCTGTAGGTCATAAGCGGTCATAAAAACAACACCAAAAGAGCCCTGGAGTTTGTGTATGGTTCAGACCGAAGATCTGTCAACATATATGTGAACAGTTACTTCCCACAGCCCATTAGACTGAGTGCTTTAGTTCATTTGGTTTTATTCTGGTTCCTCTCCTTCCTGCTTTACCCATTATATTTATGAATTCCACACTTACAAGCCACTTTAGATGTTCATATTGTTTCTGAGGACACCAAAGTTTGGTAGACTGATAATCACTCAGGGTCACCATGGAACATTTTATTAAACTCTGGTTATGTTATTTGCTGGCATTTGTTGTAATGAACACCTCATACTGAACTGTATGGTTAAGATGTTATTGTATTGTATACTTGCGTGAGGGGAGCCAATATGAGTTTCGCAGAGCACACAATCAGTGAGCATGGTAATTAAAAATAAGCACATAAATTACACTTTGACTATACTGTAGACCCTAGGAAGGTATAGAAAAGTGAGTGTAAACTTGAATTGCTTTCATTTGTGAAATTTCCACCAATTATTTGAATTAAATGCATTTGATTTTAAATACATTAATTAAAATGATCATACTCACTGATTACTCACACTCTTTATTACAGATACTGTTCAAATATCATACTTTGTTTTCTCATGTTACTTGTATAGTATTGTGGAAAGGTGTTATAAATCTTCATCTTGATATTTTCACAGCACACAATTTTTAATATTGATTTATTTATTTTGTTAAAATTAATTCATAATCTCTCTTGCAAGAGCGTCCTGGGAAACACAGGCAGCAAGACATCACACGTTCCAGACAAACAAGGCAAAACAATTAATACACAAATAAATCACAATTACCCATAGTCAATATTGAGTAATAGAATCAAAAGAAAATTTACAATTGAGAAAAACGAAATATGAAACCATAGGATATGCTAAAATTAATTAAAAAGACAACATTAAAATCTACTGATAAATAGATAATAAGACACAGACATCTTGCAATAGGGGTTTTAATTTACCCTCAGGAAACAGTGACTTTAATTTAAGCTCTTTTTGCAGAAGTTCGTATGGGGAACTGCACACTGCACAAATTTTAATCGATCTTCAGCTGCAGACGACAGAAAATGATTGTGTGAATCAAGTGCATATAACTTATTTTTGCTCTTTCCTTTCTGTATGTACGCACAGATTTAATAGCCCCAGGTAACAGCCCAAGAATGGTTTTATGAATTAAACAATGCCAATGATAAAGCCTGCGAGAAGTCAACGAGTGCCAACCAACCCGAGCATACAGTGTGCAGTGGCAAGTGAGATTCTTACAGTCCGTAATAAATCTCTGTGCTCCATGGTATACAGAGTCCAGAAAGTGTAAGCACTGAGAAGACGAATTCATGTATAAAATATCCCCAAAATCAAAGAAAGAGAGAAATGGTGCAGAAGCCAGTCTCTTCTAAGCATTAAAATGTAAACAATAGTAAATTATTTTCTATTTAATTATTTATGAAGAATTAATTATGAAATAGAGGACATCCCTGTTATTTTCTGGTATCTGGTTATTAGTGCAGTAAAGTACACCTGGTTTATTTCATATACTGTATTGTCATGTGATATAAGTTAGTATCTGAGCATTTGTTTTTTGTGTATGAGTAAATGCCTGATGCTAGTAATTATAATGATGTATCCTTAATCAAAACATTACTGTACAGTACAATATAGGTTGTATTTATGTGCTTATTCTGTTGCCTGACTGTTTCCCATTAAAATATCCCTGGTACATCTGACTGTGATGAGAGAAATTACAATAAATGCCCCTTGACTTGACTTGAGCATACTGTATATAATAAAGGAGCAGAAGTTAGAACGGAGAGCATTAAGGTCATTCCTTCGCTCAAGAATGTGATCACTGTAAGACAGATAGCAAACAGCGAGGTTTGTATATCTTATTTAACAGTAAGTGCTTTTTATTTTTATGAGCTAAGAGCAGAACCATGGAGAAAAGTGGAAATCTCAGACTGGCCTGCTCTTTAGAGTGGCATAATCATCATGTTATTTAATCATTATGTTAGCAGGGAGGGATAAAGCAGGTCATCAGAACAGGAGAGTTCAGAGAAAAGAGAGCTGGGGTCAATGTCATAAGAGGTGTGTTTTTCATTTCAGAGGTAAGATGAAAGAAAGAATATTTTAAATGAATTTATGATCCAAAATGTTACTTAACAAAATAATTGAATTGAATTGAATTAAACTGAATTGAATTGAATTGAATACGTGGCCATGAATATGAGTGAAAAAAGCTTCCACACCATATTTAGATGTAAATTGTTCCGAGCTTGATTCCAGGTGTCAAGGAATCATTTGGTCAAAACTGAAATCTACACGCTTTCCCTCTTACGTGAAGATGTAATCAATCATCCGAGACATGTTCAGACAACCAAGACATGAAGCTAACAAAGGGAAGCTTATAGCTGCCAGTTTCACAAGTTCACATTCTCAAACCCTGTTGAGATGTTCAGTATCTGTCAGTAACATTGCTGTCTGGAACGCTATCTAACTCTGTTAAATATAAAATGGGCAAAAGTACATCACAGTACTAAAATAGAACTAGCAGCGTTGTTGAACCGGGAGCCACTTTCTTTGGTAAGGACCAGACTCGTGTGGGAAGATTTGGATTCAAAATTTTCAGCATAAAATATGTAACCATTGGTGTTTTTTTTGTTTTGTTTTTTTTGAGTTATGTGATGCAGGTCTGAGCAAACAAAGACATGATTTTCTCTCTATGGTAAGGTAGGATAATATGCTTTGCCCAGTTATCACATTATTTGCTGTTTCATAGGAAGAACTAAGGCAAAATCTAGCTACAGTATGCTAATGCGAAGAAAAAAAAAAGATTTACAATAGGATAATTGAAAACACGGATTATGATAAATAGCTCTAAGATGTGAAATGAAGTGATACAGATATACAATATGAAGACACCTTTGATAACAAACAGAATGACTGTTTGTCACAACCTTGGTGCTTTGTTGTCACATGACACAGCCCCATTATGGCAGCTGTTGCCATAGCTTGCCCTAGCTAACCGTAGTACATCATAGGTTCTAATGTCTAAGGTCACCATAGTCTGCCACAGCTGCCCTTAGGTGCTACTGTTGTTACACCGTAGCTCTGCCATAACCCTGCTATAAATCTCTTGTGTTTCTCTAGCCCCTTGGCCAGCTAAGACTGTCTAGCATTTACTACAGAAAGCCCCAAATGGCCATGTATGGTCACACACATACTGTATGCCTATAGAAAACTATAAAAAGGTGTAGCTCTGCCACGGATTTTGAGCATGCTCCGAAGAAGTGTAGTTCATCCCTGAAAGCTATGAATCCCTCGACACACCACAGCAAGCCACGATCTTGCCATAGTAAAAATGTGACACAGTATTTTATTAATAGTAATTATTGATAATATTCTTTCAATTTAATAAACATGTTTACATTTTCAAAAGAACCTTTCTGCAATTTAATGAACATGTGTTTTGAAGTGTGTCTGTGATGACTTAGAAAGTAATTAATGAGGTTTGCATGATGCTAAACTATAGGCTCTAAGCTTTATGTACTTGTTTACTATTTTAGCCTCAGGCCTTCACTGCACAACAAAGTGCATCGCTGATATCAGATGTGAGTCCCTGAGAGAGGAAAACAGCCGATTGATTCATCATGAAACTAGTTTATTTGTCCAGATAGCAGCAATGGAAAGCTTTTTAAAAAAAGGTGAGAAGAATGGCATGGCTTAGATCGGAGCATATACAGTATCTGTTATGACTAGCAAGGCCAAATGTGTGAGAGACGTTCAATGGAGCAGAAACAAGTACACTTCCAGAGTATATAATCAACATTGGAGAATAATAGGAAAAACACCTCACGAATAAGAAAGCATTAACATATAAGGGAAGTTGGAAGGATGACATAAAATAATCGTAGCTATAAGTGAAGTGAATGCAGACAATTCCCATGGACATCAAGCATTAAGAAAGCTCTGATACGGGTGTGCATCACGGCAGCATCGCAGGAAATACCCCTGTCTTGTTATCATCTAACTGACTTGCTTAAGTTGGTCACAGTGAATGCACGAGTGCATCTGTCAAAATGAAGATGACTTTCCTACTGGGAAGTCTAAACAGGAAGAGAAAACAGGAAGAAGAGAAACAAAGGAAGCAGGATAATTTTAAGCACTAAAGATGATGAGAATTCAAGATGACAGCTGTAAACACCCAAGAATCGGCACTCTACTTGAATATTAATTTACATCTTATAATGGAATTCATTATTTTGCCCAAATTGTATGTAAACAAGTAAACATTAACAAAAGAATCTGCTTTGACTTGCACACATTTAATTTAGTAAGATATATACCGTAGAGATGTAATTTTATTGTCAAGGCACAGTACAAGTACTCATCAAGAAAATGCAGTTTAGCATCTGCCAGAAGTGCAAATAGTAGTGTAAGTACACCAGTGCAAATCAGGTCACACAATTTAACATCTTTATTTGCAAGAAATTATTCTAAATGGCTAGTTAGCTGGAACGCAATATATCCCACAGGGCTAAAGTCTGGACAAGGAGAGATATTTGTTTTCAAATTCATATGTCTAGTCTAGCCCTAATTAGACGTACAAAAAAAGGTTTGCATACCCTTAGGACAAAATTATTAAGACACAGACACATAGTTTATGCTAACAGGACATTTTATGTGGTTCATAGACATTACTTTTTCTTTATTAGCTTATCACAAGTGAGTTAAGTGATCAGTGACTCTGTTAAATAGCATACCATAGCATGTTTGTCTCTAGAATTTAAGTTTGGGCAGATGAAGACACAAAAAATACCAGGAAATCTTCAGGTGTCCTTTTTCAGGGAGCCATGGCCCACAGCAGATTTACATTCCTGCTTTTCTGCTCATCACGGTTGTAAAGAGTGGTTAAATTAAAAGAAAAAAAAATACATGTTAGCAAATAAAACATCATGAATATGGGGAAATTTATTTAATATCTTGTGATATTATTATAAATCAAGAACTTTACAATTCAGCCTGATTTTAGATCCCATTGTTTATTTAAAGCTTTAATGTTCTTATTTGATTAACAGGTCATTTTACTTATTTCTAGAAACAAGTGCTTAAAATTATTAAGATTATCTGCTAAAAGAATGCAATTTTAAGCTCACAAGTAGAAATGTTCTATAGAAATGGGTTTTATAATCCTAGATGTTTTCATTATAATCTTATAATAGGAAGTACTACATATATTTGGCTGTATTTAAAATATTTTGAAGCATATTTGAGTTTCCATAACCATCTTGTCCTTTCGATCTTTCCCGTCAAGTTGAACAAGACACTTCCACCCACAGAACTCCCACTCACTGGATATTTTATGTTTTCTGTGTAAACTCCAGAGACAGTTATGTGTGAAAATCCATTGAGATTTCTGAAATACTCAAACCAACTAGTCTGGCAACAATAACCATGTCGTTGGTAAAGTCACTGAGATCACATTTGCCCCTGTTCCGGTGGTTGATGTGAACACTGACTGAAGCTCTTCACTTTTTTTGCATTGTGTAGGGGCTATTTTGTCAATTTTATGAATAAAACAGACTCAGTGGGCGTGAGACTAGCCCTCAGGTCGAACGAAAAAGGTCATTAAAACTCAAGATGGCTTAAGAGTACTTTATGTCATCTTCACAAAAATAAGGTAGTACAAATTACCCTTTGATGACACCCTAAAGACGACTAAGGTATTTACTTTAGTTTCAAACTTGAATTTAGTCCTGGAGATATATGTGGTGTTAACATTTTCAGTCCCCAATAGGTCTTTAAGTTTGTATGGTCTTGAAGACTTCCTGCAGTCATATATATGGCCACTGGGAAAGAACAGGTGTTTCTACCAAAGTGGTCATGTCATGTCTAGAATGGAGAAATCTTTCCACACTCTTTTGAATATTTGGTATGAGACGGCACAGTAGAATAAAGGGTTCGATTCACACCTCAGGTCTGGTTGCATGGAGTTTGCATGTTCTCTCTCTGGTGGGTTTCCTCTGGGTGTTTTGGTTTCCTCCTACAGCCCAAACATGCAGATTAGGCTAATTTGTGCTCCTAAATTGCCCGTAGTGTGTGTGTGTGTGTGTGTGTGTGTGTGTCATGTGATGGCCTGGCACCCTGTCCAGGGAGTGCCCGAAGTTTCCTGGGATTGGCTCCAGGCCCCCTGAGACCCTGCAGTATAGAAGATGAATAAATTAACTATTTAATATGAATTTTGGGTAAAAAAGCAACAACCACTGGTTAGAAAAGTGAAATTACCCAATGTTTTTTCCTTTCTTTCTTTCTCTCTTCCTCTTTTTCTCTCTTTATTCTCTCTCTCTTTGCTTCGTTCTCTCTCTTTCTTTTTTTGTTCTTCTTTCTTTCTCTCTCTCTCTTTTATTTCATCTCTCTCTGTATTTCCTTCCGTCTTTCCTTCTTTTTCTCACTTTTTTCTCCCTCTCTCTCTCTCTCAAACACACACACACACACACACACGCACCAGCACTGATTTCGCTCATAAAGCGCTCTCCTCGTTTGGCTCCTGTCACCCGCGCGCTCACTGTTGTCTTTATTTATCACGCGAAGCGCGCGCGCTGCTCTGCTCCGCCCCCTCCCCGCGCGCGGCGGCGTCTGACAGCTCGCGAGCTTCGCGCGCGCGCGCACACACACACACACACGCGCGCACGAGCCGCGGCGCTCAGCACTTGAGCGTTTCTTGTCCTCAGCTCCGCGACTGGCGCGCGCCGCTCAAATGCCACTTTATTCCGCCGTCATTAGCGCTGATAGCGACGCTCTCATGTCTCCGGCACGGACCGCGGGACGGATTTAGTACTGAGTCTGCATTTCAGTACAGTCGTTTAAAACGTTTATTTCCCCCCCCCTCCTCGTCAGTATGGTTTCGCGGTGGAGTTGTGTCTCTGTTAAAACAACATGTCTTTTCTTTTTCGGCTTTGCTGTTATTACCGCGCAGGGGGCACCGAGCAACGAAGGTAGGAAGAATATTTCATACGAATTCAGTGAATCTTATGTCATGTAGTTTGAGAGTCACGAAAAACAAAAGGAAATTAGTTGTGGATTTCTGGACCAGAAATGTTAGTCTGGTTTTAATGAAATGAAGCTCTCTCTCTCTCTCTCTCTCTCTCATATTCTATACACTCTGTAGTCTATTATCATCATCAGCCATGTACCTGTTATAAGCAGCACTTACTCATTGTGCTTCTTTTGTTCTTCTTCATCTCATTGCTGTGATACAATGTTACAGTGATTCGTTGTCAGTTACATTTTGTCTGGTTACATTTTGTCTGTGCTGTTTCTTCTTTCTTAAATTTGATTGTAACACACACACACATACACACACACACACATCATCATCAACATCATCATTAAAGAAGCGGTATGCAGACCCGTGTGAAAAAAGTTCCTCATGCCACCATCGTGCCGTGGTCCTCCCTATAGATCTGAACACACATACACACACACACACACACACTTAGGAACAAAAAATATGCAACGTTAATATTCCATGATGTACCCAAAAGAGCATACCTGGGTAAAGAGCATGTAGGTTATGTTTTTACCTGGACATGTGCATACAATGGAATTAGAGTCTAATTATGTACCTGAAATCTCCTCAAAAGGCACATGATGTCCAGAATAAGATGCATATTAACGAAAGACAGATAAAGACAAGGAGAGGTTTAGTATTGTTTTTTTGCAGAAGGTCCTTAAATTCCCACATATTTAGCCAGATGTCAGAAAAAGCACAGAGTTTTTGTTTTCTTTGTAGAGAATTTAAAGATTAACTCGGAGTAAACTGTGTAATCTATATTATCAGGATGCTATCAGCATGATACACCCCTCCCGTCCCACGCGCTTTCTTTTTCTTTCTCACAAAGTGCTACACGTCCCAATATGCATTGCCATATATTGTGTTTCAACAGACTCGTAAACCTATGAGATGTCTGAGACACGCACGATTACCAAGTGTTCATTTTGCCAAAAAAAAAACTATCCCCAATCAAAAAACCTGAAAATGAGAATGCCAACAAGTAAAAGAGTAGAATAAACAAATGTGTTAGAGTGCACATTTTAATATCACTGTATCAGTGTTTCAGTAACGATTAACAATTGATCTGTCTTTAAAAAAATCTTAATTGAAACCCGGTGAACTATATGGGTATAAATACACACACACACACACACACACACACATACACACACACACAGTGGGACCAAGACATAAAAACATGCCCCTCTCACCCACACAGAAACCTAGACATACACTGCTAATACAAATCCTACCCCATATATACTGTATATATTTATATATAAATGTGTGTGCATATGTATATGGGGTAGGATTTGTATTAACAGTCTGGGTTTCTGTGTGGGTGAGAGGGGCATGTTTTTATATCTTGGCTGAAACCTAAATCCAAAATTCCCCACAAGGGTAAGACTTTGTGACACTTGTGGGAACGTTTGGTTAATTTTTGGCTTATTTCAGTGGTTGTTGAGGCTGATGTTTGGGTTGCACTTACAAGTAGGTCTAATGTTTATTAGAGTTGCATTAATAATTCTTAGTGGAAGGTTCTCATAAGGATAGTAAGACCATGTGTGTGTGTGTCTGTGTGTGAGTGCATCTAATGGCACGATCCCTGACAGCGGCAGACGAGGACAGCACTACTTATATTTCTGTAATAGATTTAATAATATCCCAGATGTTGTTAAATCTGCCGTATTCACGGCTATACATATATTTTTTTTCTCATTGAATTAAGAGCGTTCTGGAAAAGTCATGCTCTGTCTCTGTTCGGTTCATGTCGATGGCTTGTTCCCAGGGCATCTAAGATTGTTTTGTGCTTGTTCGTCTCTGTAGATAGATGAGTTACTACTTTATGTGAGTGCTCTGTCTTCCTCCCCTCTCAGTCTCTCTCTCTCTCTCTCTCTCTCTCTCTCTCTCTCTCTCTCCTCTCTCTTTCGCTCTCTGTCTTT
>JAOVVB010000008.1:1545482-1571838 GCA_028570985.1 Heterobranchus longifilis | reverse complement strand
TATAGACATTTCCTACAACGGAAAACTCAACTTTGTTTTCCCCACGTCCGTGTCTGGAGTCGATAAATACAGTACATCCTCATTTCGGTTTCTATGGCAACTGGAGACTTCTCCTCAGTCTTTGACATTCAGAGATATAAAATTTTTACACTTTCCCCCAATGTGAGCCAGACACACTGCAGGAGGAGGATGAAAGCCGGCTTTAGAGTTTTCACAGCTGATGAGCATGTTGCGCCTTTTCTCATCATTCCTTAGACGTGAACGACACCGTGCAGGAAACTGGCGACGGTAATTCGTGGGAGCAAATCCGGTTGTTATGGCATACAAAGTAGTTCCCTGTGTATTTATCCGTACTGTGTCTCGTGCCTGCAGTAATTCAGCAGTGCCCTTAATTCAGCCCCTTCCTCGAGCCACTCATAGATTATCAGTGCCGGCTGCTCAGTGTGCCGTGTGATGATGGAATCCCAGCAATTCACTTTTCCCCTCCACACACACACACACACACACACACACACACACACACACACACAGAGCCATCCAGCCATCTCTCTCTCTCTCCTGCAGATACTGTCTCTCCTTTGCTCTCACTCCTGTTCTGCAGGCATTTAATCATTTATCCTCCAGTGCGACATCAGGTGCTTCTCTCTTTCCTACGAGCCACACTGGTGATCAGCCTTCCCCGCAGCCCCCCACCCGGAGCTGGAGGCTATAATGATGGCTGGGACTGAGGGATAGAGAGGGATAGCAGAACAGAGGAGAAGAGAGAAGAGAAGCCATGGTTACACGCTCCAGCGGTGGAGGAGGGCAATGTGTCCTGTGAACGATACGGGCCTTTCCTTTTCTGTCGCTATCCCTCGTTTCCCTGCTTTCCACAGATTGCTCCTTTTGTCTGGCTCCCGAGTTGGTGCTTTGCGATAAGACTTTTTTTTTTTTCCCCTTCTTCTTTTTCCTCCCCCTCCTTTTTTCTTCTGGAGCACGGTGTGATATTTCTGTGTGAATTAATTTCCATTGAGCCGTCCTAAGGGAACGCCCATCGGCCCTGCGCTGGAAGCTGCGGCTTTTTGCGCGGTTGCCCAGGTCACGTGCAGACAAGGCAGCAATGCGTTGAAAATGAATTTTGCCCAATCGTGTGTGGGATGGCCCCCCGTTCAGCAGGCACGAAGCAAGAGAGCGTTGCAATCCGTTCCTAATGAGACAAACAAGCAGAAGGAGTATACACAGCGTCACTCCTTATTCACAGGATTGTTGCACGCAATTACAAAATGAGTGTAAACACAAGAGCGGCATCCACCAGAGATGCACAAGAGAAGGAGCCACATGCTCTTCAGGGAGACATCCTGATATCATCCGGCTTGTCACTTGAACAAGAGCAATTTAACTAGATTGAGAAAGGAAATCGTGACGGTTTAAATTGTGTATAGTAACAGAAGGTCCAAAGGGATGTAAAGGGTGTACATGTTTAAATTCCGCTCATACCCCTGGCCTGTCTGATTAACAAAACCCGTGTCTTATTCGTCTAAGCTCAGTCAGTACCTGATAGTTACGGTACGGTCTTGACAGCTCGGGGAATACGCTCAGTTGTAGCATAAAAAATTAACCTCCAAAATACGAACACCCAGAAATGTCATTTTTACGGCCCGGCTCTTTTTTATGTGCCTGTCTGATTTGGATGATGGACTACCACGGGCCGCTGATGGATGAAGACGTGACTTCTCTTTGGTGTAGTGTTCCGTTTTATGCCCTTACAAGAATATAGGTCACATTTCCACTGAGTGGCCAACTCACACTCCCAGGGGTCCTTCTCTGAGCACAAGTGAAAGCTCTCTGTTTATGGACTAACAAATCTGACGCCATCCACAGACACTTTATATCCAGAACACAGGAACAGAGGTCACTGAGCCATTTTTGAAGACTATTTCTTAATGTATTTCTACTTTAATCGCTGGACCTGTTATGGCTAAAGTAGGATAGACTTGGACACAAATGTGATTTTAAACAGACACTCGTGAATAATTCAACACTTCCGTGATGCAGTCAAAGCTGGACACCGAAAAGTAGTGGAGTAGTGATTAACACTGTGACCTCGAGGGTTCGATTCCCACCTTCAGGTCTGTGTGATCGAAGTTTTCCCATTCCCCCCCCCTGCTTGGTGGGTTTTCTCAGCTTACTCCAGTTTCCTCCCACAGTCTAAAGACATGAAAGGGTAGACTAATTGCCGTTTATAAATTGCACGTAGTGTGTAAATGTGTGGGTGTTTGTGATACACCCTTCAGGGTGTACCCCGGCTTGTGCCCCGAGTCTCCTGGAATAGGCTCCAGCCTTCCTGCGACCCTGTCCAGGATAAGCACTATTTAGAATTAGTGAGAGATACAATAAATAAAACATCACATTAGTGTGTTATTTTAAGCAAGATATAACAAAAGCTAGACGGCATAGTGGCGTAGTGGTTAGCATTGAAGCCTTGCACCACCATGGCTGAGGGTTTTATTCCTGCCTATGGGCTGTGTGGTGTTCTCTCTAAACTTGGTGGGTTTCCTTCAGGTACTCCGGTTTCTTCCCACAGTCCAGAGACATGCAGATTAGGATAATTGGGATCAGGGGTTGCTCAGTGGTTAAGCTGTTGCACTACGGTTCGGAAGGTTACAGGTTCAAACCCCAGGACCACCAAGTTGCCACTATTGAGCCCCTAAACTCTTAAGGCAACACACAGATGCACTGTGTCTTAATTTTATTCCTTAAAAAACAAAACAGTACTGCACTTTTGATTAGAATTTCCAATTTATTTATTTTTTGTTCAAAAACATTTTGGTGCATCTCGTTTAATATCGACTTTCAAAACCAATGGATACCATAAATATTGACCATTTATTTTATTTCATCTTACCAATGACTTTTTAGGGCTGCGTGCAAGCAAGTTTATAAAGTTTACTATGAAATATTAAGGGTAAAAACAAATGTCACAGGGCTCCAGACAAACATAAATCATGATCAGCCAAACGAAATGGTTAGGAGCCAAAATCTAATTTTTCATAATTGAACCAGACGAACATATGTAGCTAAGCTGACAAACTGGAGCTGTGGGTAAAAACAAAAATGTAGTTAGCTTTGCTTTGCTAGCATTATCTGGTAATCATGACTGAATACTGACCAAGTGCGGGTGGGCAACTGTAGATAAGAACTCCTGCTGCGCAGCAAACACATGAGAAGAGAGGCTGAGAGCATGAGAGTGCAGCTACATGTGTTAATACAACAGGATTAAAGATCACTGCATGAATTTTACATTTCTTTGTGATGGACGGTCACAACTGGCGGTTGTCCATCCATCCATCCATCCATCTTCAACCGCTTATCCAAAGTTGGGTCGCAGGGGTAGCAGTTCCAGCAGGGAACACCCCGAACTTCCCTTTCCCCAGCCACCTCAACTAACTCTGACTGGGGAATCCCGAGGCGTTCCCAGGCCAGTGTGGTGATATAATCTCTACTGGCGGTTGTCTGGATAAAAAAAAAAGTCGCAAAATTCAAACATCAGGCACATAGGCAACCATTTTCCTCGAGTCCTGTGTCAACTCTGGAAGCTCTGTTTTGGTCAGGATGAAAAACCTGCTTTAGCTAACTCCTTAGAAAACTTTAGCGATTCTTTGACAGGGTGGACAAATCACAAATTCATAATAGAGGCCACTGTGAAAGAGAGCGCTTCAGTGTGCTGCCCAGTCCAATGGTTTGGTTGTCCAGATGCATAACTGAGTAGTTGGTTAGATAGGCTTAATAACACAAATAAAGTTCAATTAAAAAGTTAGCAGGTATGTTTTTATTTCCTATTTTGTTAAAATGTTTGTAAATATATTTGAAATTATTATTATGATTATGATTATTATTATTATTATTATTATTATTATTAGCCTTGTTTTCTGTCACATGTAACATCAAGTTGACGGCATTTAGTTAATAAACGTACAGTACTGTATGCAATGTCTTTGACCTGATCTTATTTTTCTTGCTTCTGTCAGTATTACCTGCATATTCTTTATTCTCGAGTTAAAATCATCTTACAAAGACGATCACATTTAAACATACAGTAGCTACCTACTGAATTTATGAATAAATTTTATATCCTTCTTATTCTGTGAAATACCTGGACCTAAACTTCATGCGCGCTGGCTGGAGACGAAATTTAAACCCCAACCCTGGAGGTGTGAGGCAACAGTGCTAGCTGCTGAGACACCGTGCCCCGTCCGTACTAAATGAAAGCGTTTATTTATTTTTCTGCTTGGTGAACTTAACTTGGAATACAAATTCCTGCAGCACAGTGGGACAAATGTTTTTCATTTGCAAATGTGTGCAATGCTACTTAGTGCAGCCAGACTACGTGACTAAAGGGAAAGGATGTCGTATGCAGAGAATGAAAATGCCAGCTCACTGAGCGGGACAGTGATGTGCTGAGTGAACTGCCAGACTGATTTATTTATTTATTTTTTTACAGTATGACAGATAGAGAAGGGAAACATAAACATGGGGGGGAGGGGGGGGGATAACGGATACACCCTTGCTTGTTTGGATACATTAAAACAAGGATGTCCTGAAAGAACCGGATCCTCCGTGATCTCCAGTATTTTCATAACTGTCATTTGTTACTGGAGGAAATGTCAAACCGGATCTAGTCCCTCACCACACACTTTCACTCGCCAAAGGAAGACATGACAGAGATGTCAGGAAGCTCTCCCACCCTGAAGCACAGAGACGTGTGCACTCTTTCTTTATCACAAGATAGGAAAAATAAATTTGCCCGTCAGTTTATCTGACTAAAGTCGAACTAAAGTAAAGCAGCAGAGGATAATCAGGACATTTGGAGTAATATAAGAACAGGAGCCGTGCGTGGCTGGCAGTTCCTCTGCGAGGAGAAAAGGGGGAGTGTCTGCTACTCTAGTCACTGTTTGACACTTTCTCAGAGGGCTGATCTAATCAGGGCTGCGGTGTCGGATGTTACGAGGTCATTTGTAAGCAGTTGTCGTAGACTAAGCGTGTGCGTGTGATGTGCTGGTGTTCACAGCAGCGTCGGAGACTGCAGTGCGGAGATGCAGATCTTAAAGGGAAATATTGGGGCATCATTAAGTGATAGCATTATACAGTCGCTTGACTTGTAAGTTCGCCTGCTTAGCTAGGAAAAGAAAATGTTTTTTTTTGCACAGTTTAATCGTTTCTGTGCAAAAAAATCTTTTTGCTGTAAAAGACACAATTTCAGAAGCACAAAGCTGTACAAGGCTGTGTTTCCTCTCTGTATTATGTAAGGCTGACACTAACTGCATGCTGATTAACGCTGCACCTCAGTGCCTCTGCCTGCACAGTGCAGGTGCATTCGTCACTCAACGGCACTAAATCCAGCCCTCAGAGAACCAGCCTGAGCACTTCCACAACTAATAAAGTTGTTAGCAGGTCTGATTATAAGCAATTCACTTATTAAGCCATTTAATCTACTGTACACTCTTTTTGTTTTTTTTGTTTTTTCTTTAATTAAATTTTTAGTTTGTTTGTTTTGGAATATCATGCAACAGTATCAGGAACATGGTTCTGAACTGCTTTGAAGTTTTCTCTCTTTTCTTTTAGATGTTTTACTATTTAGTATGAAAATCGCTTTGATAAGCCTGTTCTAAAAGAGAAAAAGAATCAAAGCAAATAAGGTGTTTAATTTAGATTTTTCAGCACATAGTGTGTTTTAAGTGGATTATATTAATAACACATATGCAACCTTAACTCATTTTTGATATGAAGGTCTAATGAAGGATTATGATTTTGTTTTTACAAATACATATCCCATTTTTCTTCTATTAGCCAAATATTTAATCACTATTATCCTGTTTCAGTCATGTTCACAAATTCAAATAATTGAAAACAAGAAATTCTATAAAAAAAAAAAAATTCAAATTAATTTGTACTACAATGGTCAATGTTGCAATGCAGCTTTACAGAATCAAAAGAAAATTAGGGAAATGAGTTTGACGTCTAAGAAAATATGTATAAATCAAAATAATAAATCTAACTTGGAAGTAAGAGCATTTGTAAGCAATAAGCCCAAGTCGAATCTTTAAGAGCTTCTAGTTTAAGAGCCATTGTGCTTTAGTGTCTTACTCTTCCTGAGACATTGTTAGAGGAAATCTAAAATAATATATTATGATTTAGTCTGTTGAATGCATTGTTTGATACACAGAGCCATGTACAGAAATTAATATGTTGTAATATGATACAATATGATACGCCATATAGACCATAAGAGTTAAACTTTTCCCTAAATTGACTGACAGTTTCCACTATATATAATTTACCTGGCATTAAAAGTCAATGCGTCTTACCATCTGCCTCATGGGTATAAAGGAGAATATCTTCCCTTTTTCATTTTGAACAATTCTTTCAGATCACAGGTCAATTATTAGGAAAGTATTTTTATCTTTTTGCCTTCTTTTCTCCTCATAACCATAAAGAATTAAAAATCGCGTAGCAGAAAGGAAAGAGGAGTATTGAGAAGCATCTGGGCATCGCTCATGTTAGACACTGAGATGGTGCCAGGATCCTTGTGCTGAGTGTATTAGCAGATTTCCAGCTACATGTCATTGATTTAATGGAATTCAGATAGCAGATTTGCCGTTGCCAAGTATCAGGCTCGGCCCGCCCCGCTATTCAAACAGTGCGCTGAGGGAAAATAAATAATTCTAGCTCCAACAATGGCAAAGCACAAAGACCAACACTGGATGCTGCCAATCACCCGGTTGCACATTGCCACTTGTGTGCTTTTGTTTTTGGGTGAGTTTACATGAGGGAAACTAAACATAGAAAGATGATGCTTGTCTTTTTATTGGTTGAAAAAAAAAAAAAAACCCCGGAATATTTTCTTGCCATAGTTCATGTTACTGTCTGTATCTATGTATTATCGGTATTCATAAAAAGACCAAATCTTCTGCCGCTTCCCTTGAATTGATTAATAATTTGAATTTCTCATGATATGCAATAGGTTGATTTCTTTCCAGTGTTCTAGATACGTCCATTGAAAGGCGTCTGTATAAAGAGCGCTTGCTGTTTGTTCTTCTAATTCAGTACAACCAGATTCCTCATCTAATTAGCACCCAATTGATTTGTCAGATCATTTATGTGGCTGTTTCATTAGCAATGCTTTTTCTCACTGATTGGTTTCTTTAACTCGCTGCACTTCAGTTTCCCATTCGAGCCCCATGGTTTCAATTATCGGACATCTCTGCCATGTTTGAAGTCGTTTCTAGTAAATTCAGTAAAGTCGTATCAGTCGATATATTTCAATCCAAACGGTCGTCCATTAGAAGGAGCGCATATGAAGCTTCTCGCCAGCTTGTTAATTGTCAGGCCCACCACTGTTAGCTGCATATTAATGAGGGATTAGCCTTTGTGCAGCACATTATGAGCTCCCCCTCCACCGTGACATTGAAGAGACATCATGCCACAGGTAGCAGCAGGAGGGGTCGGCTTCGCATCCTCAAGCAGCCGTCCCAGGCGAGCGTGACAAAAGCAGTTCACAAGGCTGAGATGAAAAGATATTTCATTTACAGCTCACTGTGATGATAAACATGATGGTGGGTAAGAGCTAAACTGTTGGAGTTGTACAGTCTCTGTAGTGGATGCTATTCAAAGATTGTCTGTCGAAAGTCAGTAGAGCCTTGGGTACACAGAACAAAAAGGTTTAATGTCCAGGGGATTACGTTTTTATTAGTAGTTACCTTAACCTCTAAAAATTAAACCTTTTATTGTCCTCCTTGCTAAACAAAAATTTCTAATGGTGTGTATTTTATTAGTGCAGCGTTTTTTAACTGTTGTCTGATGCATTTTGATGTAGGCTATTTCTTACCTTGCAGTTTTATATTAAGGAGAAAAAAATAGATGTTTGCCAGACAGGAGTATCATCTTGTATATGAAATGTGATAAAAGAACACCAGAAGCAATAACTCAATATTTGTACAACGACTTCCTTGACTTTTTTTTTTGTCAAAGATGTAAACATGATGTACTATATTAGAATCTCTGTTCAGAAAAGGATAAAGATAGTCATATCTTCATTCCCCTTAGTCTCTTTTAATGTGCATATGTTATGATATTATGTCAGCGACCACTTTATGCCTCATCACTTTGGTTTCCAAGTGACTGGGCAGCAAATTGGAACTTTAATTTGCCCAGTGAGTTAGGCCTAGATAATGTCCATGCATGTAAAGATTGTATAAAACTTATTTGGCAGTTATGTAAAGGTTGTGTAGAAGGTGTCTGGAGGTTGTATAAGGTTGCCTATATGCCTTTATATGCAGGTTGTAGGTTAATACCTTACTTCTGGTTAAAATAATGTAATAACAGAAACCTCATCAGTCTGATATACTGGTGATTACATTTAAAGGTCCCATATTTTACTGCTTTTTTTTTTTAAGTTAACAGAGGTCTCGGAGGTCCCCAAAATGTATCTGTTATTGCTCCGGCTGAAATACCCCGTCAGATTTCTACACTTCACAGTCCCTCTTTTTCTCTCCTTTTCCAAATCTGCCATTTCTGTGTCTATGTGAACGAGCTACTGCTGAGCCACGCCCCCTCCAAGGTACAACAAAGTGAATCTTGAACAATAGGTCACCTTTTAAGGAAGCATGTCAAACTAAATGTTAATCTTTGGAACTAGTTTAAAAATATACAAAAAATGGAAATGTCTATATAGACCTTTTCTAGTGGTTATTCTTTTTTTTAAACAGAGTTTAACTGTGAAGAAAAAAAAAAGCATTATTAGATGAGTATCAATATCACCTGATACTTATGGGTTTAGTATTCATATCAGTATTGGAAAAGAAAAGTGCTGTCTCTTAATATGATATATTTTTTTAATTTCATTGCAAATTGTTTTGCAAAATAAATTAACTTCATCTGCCAGGTGTTAATGTGTGCAGTTCTCCAGGGAGAAACAGGACGACTTGAAGATACAGTGGGTGAGATTTAAAAAGTGTTGATTTTTTAGTCCAGGCATATGCTCAGAATGAAACAGCCACTATGTTTATGTTGATTCATATTGTGCAGTCAGATATGCAGGAACATTAGTGTGTGTCTGGCTGCAGCGTATTATGTATTGTGTATCAGAATGGTTTTGAATACTCATATGCAACCTTATATTGGTCAAGAAAATGAAAAACAAAAAATCTATCAAACACTGACTTATGTTAGAGGAGTGTAAAAGTAATGATATAAAAAAGGAAATATATTTTAGTCCTGTACATTAATCCAACAGCTGAAGAGTGAAATTAAAAGCAGCCAAAGAATACGAGACAGCAAACACAATCAAACTGACACTTGACACACCCACACAGAGATGAATATTAATATTTTGTCCATGTGTGTGTGTGTATGTGTATATTGTTTTGTATTGTATACTTGTTTGCACAGTTGCCTATGTGTAGTATAAATTATATTTTAAATAATTACTTTAAACCCCCTAACAAATGGAGTCAGATGAGCTGAGATAAAGTCCATCAGATGAGTTTCTGTGTACGTTAAGAAGTAGCAGACCTGCTAATCATTTTTGCATAGGATCCCCATTTTACACTGAAATATGCTGCTGAGTTATGGCTAATACATAAGAAAGCAGTTTTTTTTTTCCCTAGTGAAAAAAAATGTCGGATGAGCTGCTCCTTCTTCCACAATATAACATTAGTTTGGATTGGGACAAACATTGAAATTCAGTGTATTGCAATACGAAACATCAAGATACTGTATGTACTGCTTGGTCTCGCGATGTGTATTATGCCGTCTCCTTACTCCAGCAACTTTTTATTCTTTTTTTTTTCTTTTTTTCAAGTTATCAGTGTTCTGACGGGAGGGGAAAAAAGGATAATACCACAATTTTTTTTGCAAAAGGGAAAAAAAGGGCAAATATTTTGACAAGAAGATTGAATTGGCCTGTATGTGTATCTTTGTCACTCTGTGTCAACTTGAATAGGATCACCTGTACCCCTGCTCATTCATGCAGTTATTCAATAAGCCAATCATTTGGCAATAATGAAATGCATAAAATCATGTCAGTGTTTCCCACAGGTCTGAAATATACATGCGGTGGTAGACAGCGGAACGCCGGGCATCACCTGCCGGCACGAAAATAGTCTACGTCATACAACACACAACAGATCCATGTGACATTTAAAACAATATTTAGATTTATTTAATATCCCTATTAATTTCACATTTCAGGTCTAAATCTACCAATATGGTTAGAATAAGGCAAAGTAAAAAAAAAAAGCAAAAAAAGCACGTAGCCTCTAAAAACAGCATTTTTTTTTTTTTTGCATTACTATGTTATATATATATATATATATATATGTGTATATATATATACCTGTATATATGCGGTCAGGATTGTTCAATATAGAGTGACATCATTTTTTCAGCACAACCTAGGCAACATGATGAACTGAGTTTTATTTCATTTTTTACCAACTATACAATGACTGAGCAAAAAAAAAAAAAAAAAATAGGTCATACAAGCAAAGTTTTTATTTTATTTAGTTTTTGGTTGTTTCTGTGACCTAATAATAAGAAGAAGCAAATTTGTGAGATCTACATTTTTGTGATGTTATTCCCATATTCCGGTAGCAGTAGAAATTACACATATTAACCGTAATGACAGATTAGAAAACCCAAATGCACAGTTTAATGTCTGTTAACAGAACTTCTGTTTAAGCAGTTGTTTTTTTTAAAGATCAGTCACTGACCAATGCTATGTTGTTGGCTTGGATAAGTGCCGCTTGAGTTTAAAGGGTTAATCTTGGGGTCCTGGGGTTTTTAAAGAAGAGCTCGTTCACCATCAAAACTGTTTTTCCTCTGCGAAGCATGTGCACCCTTCTTATTCTTTTCCTTGTAGCTGGCACCCACTTTCGCAGTAGCAGAATAAACGGGTACAGCAGCGAGAGGGAACTGTCCTCTACTAATTAATCGATCCTGCACAGTGTCGTTCTTTTAAGTTTTTTTTAAAAAGGGTGAGGAAAAATATACTTGGGCAGCTGTTAATACACCTCAAGGACCAAATAAAGTATACTGTATATGTGGGAATCACTGACTGTACACTGATCAGCAGAATATTGTGTAGGCGGCCCCACTTGAGCTGCCAGAGCAGCCCTGAACCTTGTAAGGCACTGTCTTCACAAGACTGCTGAAGGTGTGCTGTGGTATCCAGCGCTAAGACAATAGCATCAGCTCCCTAAAGCTCTGTAAGTTGTTAGTAGGGACCTTCACAGATTTTGTCCAGCACATCCCACAAATGCTTTATTGGATTAAGATCTGAGAAATCTGGAGGCTAATGCAGCTCCGTAAGCAGCAAGCTGTGATGCACTGTCTGTTCTGACACCTTTCTATCATAGCCAACATTTAGTGTTTCAGCGATTTGTGCTACAGTAGCTCTTCTGTGGGAGCGGACCAGATAGGCGTGTCTTCGGCTTAGATCCTTACACTTGACCATTTTCCTTCTTCCAAAACTTCGGCAAAATGTCAAGACATTATGAACTGACTGTTTACATACCGCCTAACATATCCCACCCCTGGACAGGTGCTACTGTAAGGAGGTAATCGAGGCTATTCACTTCACTGAGTGGGTTTATCGTTATGGCCGATTGGTGTAGATACAGCGCAAAAAGCCCCATCAAACAAGAGGGAAAAAATGTGATCTTAATGATTTTGTCTGTTGTGCATGGTGCCAGACAGTCTAGTTTAAGCACTTTAGAAATCCTATTGGATTTTAACACACAACTTTCCCTATAATTTAAACAGATTGATGTAAAAAACAAACAGACTGAAAATGCCCAGTGTGATGCAGTTCTACAGGCAGAAATGCCTTATTGATGAGAGTGGTGCGAGAAGAATGGCCAGTCTTGTCCAGACTCAACCAGACAGTTGGAAATTGGAAAATGTTGTCTGGGCTTTATCTAATCTTCAGCTGTCCAAATTCAGTGAACCTGTGTCCATTGTAGCATCAGATTCATGTCCTTGGCTGACAGGGGTTGAACTCGATGTGGTCTTCTAATGTTGTAGCCCATCCATCCAAAGATGCATTGAAGGTGCTTTCTGAGATGACTTTCTGCCCGCAACAGAAATGTAAAGTAAGGTTGTTTGACAAGTGATGATAATTAGAAAGTTCCGATTAAAAAAGTAGGTTGCCATCCCGCACCTGACAGTGCAGATGTGTAATAATCGTGGAGTCATGACCATCATCGTATAGACTGTAGCGCCTGAACTGTTTATATATGCGGTATTATAGTACTCACCAAACCCATGTGGAAAAGACAGTTTAGACTTTACTGACTAAGCAGGTCTAGGGTGTGGGTTGGTCTAAAGCAACGCAGTATTATGTTGTCAACTAGCTTTAACCTCATCCTGGAGGTTAATGCTACTGTATCTCATTTTTAATCATCACTCGCTTATGAATGATTTTGATTGTTTGCGTTTACTTGTGGCTTCTTTTTTTGTGTTGTCCTTATTATGCATGGAGAAAGCAAATCAGCATGCACAGATCATAATACTGTAGTGATGATACAGTACTTGCTGCTTAAAAATCAATCTTAAAATAGATTATTTAAATGCAAAAAGTGCAGAAAAAAAAGAAATGTGGAGGATAGAACCCTTGGCTGTATGGTTGATTAGGCAAGACCTCAGGATGTACGTCAAATTCTGTAGGAAAGTGCACCAAAATTTCTGTCAAGGTCATTAAGGTCAATGCTGTTTTGACAGACCCTTTATATACAGTACCTCCTCTTATGTATGTCCTGAATGATAAAAAAAAAAAATAGGTGTATTTATTTAAAGAACAGATGTACTATCGGCTTAACCTTATTTGGTGGATAATAATCGACTCCATTGTGTTTTGTGTGTGAGTGTGTTTAATAAAGAATTATATAGGAAGTCCTAATTTCACACCAGTCCCTGGTGTAATCCAATCACAGGCTTGTACAGGGAGCATTACTGCGGCCCATCTCGAGCCCTTTATTTAATCCAACCTCATCTTGTTTCCATTAAGATTTGCTTTTATATCATAAAGCTGCTCGTCCTGTGGGATTATCTCGGCTGGGGCCTGACTGAAGTGTGGGGAAATGGATTTAGCCATGCGGGGATCCATATTTGTAATCCTCAGTATTCTCTCCGAATAATGTATCATAGTCAAACGACAGATTGTTTAAATCAAGTGTGTTCTAAGAGCAGGCTAAAGTCTCAGGCAGAACTGGACCAGACTGAAAGAGAAGCACAGGTCTACACCACGATCAGGGATGTTCAGTGATATATACAGGACACTGCTCCACAGCTGAATTTCTAACATATGCAGAAGAAACGGCCAGAATAGCAAGACGATTGTTCTTCTTTCTTGGATTTGAAATTGCTTGAGGTGCACTTGCACACCCACTCAATTGCTCATGGAGAAATTTCACTGCTATGCTGTGCCTGATATTTAAGAGCCATCCAGATAAACTACAGCCCCATTAGCATGAGACGGTTCAGAGCCTGACATTTAAATCAGCCTTTGTCATTTTCACAGAGGGAGGTAGTTTAACAGCAATCGCAAGGTCATTGCAAATACACTGTAAATTGAAGTAGAGAACAAGACGTGCCCTCCCCCCATCTCTCGTAAGGAGCAATGTTTTGGGGTTCATGTTGAACATTTGGCAATTGAGCTAAAATATTTTAATGTTGGAAGGTGAAATGCCTTGTTTGACAGAAAGTCCTGCAGATGCCACGATGCCAACATTAAATGATACTACAGTTGGCTTTGCGCAGGTACTTTTTGGTACCTTTAGAAGAATGCTGTAAAAAAATCAAGGCAAAAGTGGAGGAATGTTGAATCTGAAATCTGGGACTGATTGGGATTTAAAATTTTACATTGATAAGAAGTATGGGTTAGGCATGATGTTAAGCTGACAGCGCGTTGTGTCATTGTATTTCACATATCATCTTAATTCTTGCAAAATCTCCTTTAAAAAGGTTCCTATATCTGCCAGAAAATTATGCAAAGTTGACAGTAGCCCACTAGGTAAATGCTTAGTTTTTAAGTAGACCAAAAAAGCAAAAAGGCTGAAAATATATCCCTGTGTCAATCAAAGACTTTCCCCTCTACCGTTATTATTAAACATTATGTGAAAGCTCAATAGACTTTCATATTAAACAGTATGCGCTCGGCCAAACCGAACAGGGAAAAGCATTTTCAGCCCGCAGACTCCCTACTAACAGGATGTCATTTTTTTGTTGTTGTTTTGATGTGTTTTGTGTCCCATTTTGTGTAAACGCACAGGCTTGTGTGTAAAAATCCCATGAGATCAGGAGTTCCAGCCAATTTGGCACCATCGGCCCACAGGTAAAGTCACAGAGATCACATTTTTTCCCACTTTTGATGTGAACATTAACTAAAGCTCTTGACCTGGACCTGCGTGATTTTGTACTGTGTGCTGCTGCGACATCATTTGCTGATTAGATGACTGCATAAATGAGAATGCGTACAGGTGTTACAGTGGAGATCTACAGTATGCATACTGGCTTCCAGATTTGTACCTCAAAACCTCATGCCCACCACTTTAAGTTTTTGCATTTTGCTTTTTTTTTTTTTTTAATATTTAGCATGTTTTTGATTTATAATTTCACATTTTTTCCCCCAAACGTTGTTTATGAAAAAAACGCGTTATGAACGTTCTCATATAATTTCCTATATAGTTTCCTGCTTTGTTTATTTGAAAACATCTCCGGTAATGAGAGATGATTTGCGGCGTGCAAGTTCATCGTGTATGGCTGATTTGCACACCTCTCTTAAACCTCGCTCTGTGCATTGATTTATAGATTTAAATAACTAAAGCTGGTAAACATGTATTGTCATAGCTGACGAGCTGCCTTATTTCTCAAGTAGTTTTTTTCCCAAGAACATTAATTTTGTGACTGTTAACCGTGACTGACTAGAATCCATGTAAAAAAAAAAAAAAAATCATGTACAGCGGGCGTTCAAGTCATACCGGGACCTACAGTATATATAGATACAATTTCGTGTGAATGAAGGTGAAAAAACCGATTGACATTTACACAAGACTTCAAGCACAGTATGCTGATGAGACTCTTAGCCTCAGGAAACATTTGTATTGTGCAAACGTTTTAAAGAAGGACATAACGTCTGTGAATGACAACGCGAGCTGAGCCTAGTGCAGGCATTTCCCTGAACATTCAGCGTGTGGAACGCCTGATCTTTAACTCGAAGATCAACTTGAAATCAACTTGTCATCAACTTGTCATCAATTCACCTGGGAGTTATCATATCCCTGTACACTCCTGACCTCGCTGCGAGCCATTTGCACATGGGTGGGCCATTAAAGGAGTTCCCAGGAGGCCGGGGGTTTCAGACATGAAGCAGGCAGCCGATCATGGCTTCGACGTACTGAGACTACTTTCTACCTTGATGGTATCCAAGCACTAGTGAAACCCTGGGATAAGTGCATTAGTGTAGCAGGGGATTATATAGAGACATAAAGTGAGTTTTTCTCTCATAACTGTTATAATAAAAATGTGCAGCAGGCGGCAAACAAACATTTAAGGGCGTTCGAGTCAAACCGGGACTTTTTGATTGCGCATTTTATTTTCTATATCAGCTTCAGTAGTGTTTGCTGTTATCGTCTGCTTCAAAAGAAGCCCTCATGTACCTGAGTGAGGCTGGCTCATCTCACTGTCCATCAGCAGCACTGCTTACAGTATGATGCTACCTTGGGGTGATGCTGCTATTTCAGTCATATATTATAATCGAATTGACCAGCTGTTTTTTATTCTCTGTATGCATACTGACTCTGAGAAGTGACTGAAGAAACAATCTTTACTAGAGTCACAGCGGCTCAAGGGTAAAGCACAATTTAAATGTCAACTAGACTTTAACTATTAAAATATTACTCATTTGCTTTTCTATACCTGGTTTTCATATGAAGGGAAATTTCTTACAGCTGTTATTAAAACAAGCAAGCATTTTAGACTGAGTATACAGTAAATAAGAGTGTGTGATGCTGGCGAACCCCCCAAACCATGCAGAGGTCCATTTAGAGCTTCAGAGAGGAGGTAAGTGTAATGTGGAGGTCAGAGCATGGCTTGCTGTGAATGACAGATATCTAAGTGTCTTCACCATTCAGGAAAGAACGTGATAAGGCTGTTTTATAGCCAGCTCATCTTTCAGAAAGTCACAGACCCGAATACGAATCAATATCCAGCATTTTAAAGTACATTGTGAGAAACCGAGCTTTGTAAGTGCTTTTTTTTTTTTGTTGTTTTTTTTTTGGATACAATATACAGTTTTTATTACAGCTTGGTGTTGGATTGAATTTACAGAACTTCTTAATGCATGCCCAGGAAGCCTTAATTAACGTCTCTGTGTGCACTTTGCACTGCGGAGGCCATTGATAATATGTCTCTCTTTAGCCACAGCAATCCATTACCTGAGTATGTTCTGCAGTGTCAGTGTGTCTGCCGCGCAGAAGTATCGGTTCTAAGCTGAAAGTCATTTACACAGTCATAAACACGAGACGCACAGGCTCCGCCTGTCTCCGCTGTCCAACGAACAGCTTTTACGCATTTCACGATGTCTGTGGACGTTGTAAGGCTCAGCGAGTTTCCCAAAGCCTTTCAGATAATCGATTCCGAGTGTATCATTTATTCTTACACTCTTTGGTGTCTCTAATTGAGTTATAGTCATGGAAAACCACCTTGAGCCAAGGAAATGTATTCACAAATATATTAATTACTCAGCGACAAATGCATCTTAGAAAGGGAGTAAAATTATAAATGCATCAAAGGTTTCATTTGCGCTAGAAATGATGATGACACAGTGCGGTGTATTAATGAGCGCTCTGCATTTCAGCCATCAAAGCCCTATTGATATGAGCACCTGCTCTTTTTTAATGAAGCAGATGAATGTTTGACTTTAACAGCCAATGTTTCTCATCAAATCTAAATAAGTGGTACAAAGGCATTGATCAGTTGCATTCATAATGTAATCATTTCTACTTTGTGCTGTGCGTGTGTGTGGTGTGTGTGTGTGTGTGTGTGTTTTATCTGCAGTGTGTAAGCCTGGGTTCTACAGATCTGCTCTGCAGACTAGGACATGCAGTAAGTGTCCTCCTCACAGCTTCACCAAAACAGAGGGCTCCACTTCCTGTCAGTGTGAGCACGGCTACTACAGGAAGGACACGGACCCGACCAACATGGCCTGCACAAGTAATTACTCAGAGCGCACTCTTCATATTTCTAATCTGAAATAAGAGGTACAAGAAGACCACTTATTGTAAAACAGTATAAAATGTACGATTAGTAAATTGTTATGACATCATTAAGACGGTGTACTGAGTGACATCTTATTATAGCCTTTGATTATATGTTTTTATAATTAAACAATATCTTTAATTTTAAAGTTCAATAGAAAACGCGTGACAAATGGGAAACGATTCTATTATATAGTTAAAATAATACACAAAAATGAAAATGCAATACAAACGTTGCAGAGTAAAGCTGGCCACGTCTCTGTTGAATTCTCAATTTTCATCGGTTTCATGGTGTTGATTAATTTTCTGTAACGGCAGCTCTGACAGTAGTACCAGCTAAAGAGTTTGATATTACTTATCATACAGTATGTAATCATTTCTATAGAGACATCTCGTTCCCAGGGATTTTTTACAGCATTCTACACATAATAATAAATAATAACATTTAAGTGTAAAAATAAAAGTACAGTTTTGTCAAGCTGGTATGTATGCCTTATTAACTGTTTAAGATTTTGATGCAGCTTTTACATATCGATATAACAGGTACATCAATTTTACAAAAGTGAATTAAGTTTGTAAATGTGCTAAATTTTATTTAATAAGCTAATGTAAACATATCAACTGTATCATTATTTTTTTTTCTTGAGTGGAAATTCTGCTCTTAATTTAATATGCCTGCCTGATATATACAGTATATCCATATATAACATAATAATATATTTATAAGCTATAACACAGAAGAAATATTATAATTCTATATTTTCTATATTTAGAAATAATATTATATCGGTCATAATTGTGCAATATAGTGTAACATGTGTTTTTTTTCTGCACAATCTAGTGCAACATGATGAAATTAGCTTTATTTCATTTTGTCTAATTATACAAACATGACTGAGTAAAAAAAGAAATAAATAATGGGTCACATAGGCAACGAAATAGCACAGATCCATAGGATCATGTGTTTTTTTTTCAGTTGTTTCTGTGACCAAAAACAAATGCAAATGCGAAAACCCAAATGCACAGTTTGATGTCTGAAGCGCCCCCCCCCAATCCCCCATCGACACACACCAACAGGACTTGCATATAAACAGCTGTTTAAAAATCTGTCTTTTTAAAGACTCTAAGATTTAAGGGTTATAAAACTATAATGTTGTTGTTCTTTGTAGTAAAGAAAGGCTATATAATAAACATAACCAAATGTTGGTTTGACAATAAGCAGCACTATCACACCTAGGGGATGGAAAGTTTTTATATGCATCACTAAGGCCGTTTTAGAGTCTTAAAATTTCTATAGAGTATATTCACATACCATCTCCAAGGATATGCAGGTTCGCATTATTTCATAAGTACGCTTTCAGCGAAAATCTGATAATAATCTGTATGTTTGGAGGGTTAAACCGTAAGCCGCATGTGGGCCATTGAAAAATTGAAATGAGCCAGATTCAGTGCAAAGGTTCAATAGCCCTGTCATACAGCATGAATGTGCTTATAATAGTTTCACTCTACATTTTCCCCAGAGCCTCCTTCAGCCCCACGCAGCGCCATTTCAAATGTAAACGAGACAAGCGTGTTGCTGGAGTGGAGCGCCCCGGAGGAGACGGGTGGCAGGAAGGATGTGACCTACAGCGTGGTCTGTAGGAAGATGAGCGCCGAGTCGAGACAGCACGAGCCGTGTGGCAGCCACGTCCGCTACCTTCCCCAGCGCACTGGCCTGAGCAACACGTCAGTCATGGTGCTCGACCTGCTCGCTCACACAAACTACACCTTTGAGGTGGAGGCTGTGAACGGTGTCTCCGAGCTCACCAAACCACTGCGGCAATACGTTTCTCTTAACGTCACAACCAACCAGGCTGGTGAGTAGACTGGACTAGGCTTGTCCAATTCGTCTGCTTTTGTGTCCATTTGTTTACAATAGAAAAGACTCCCATCTTTGAACAGCATGAGTTATATTCAGCTTGTTGTATCCACATTGTATATTTCCGCTGGCTTAAATGACCAGACCCCCAGGATCGCAGAATCATACAGTGAAGTCCACGAGGCATTTTACATGCAGTTGATGCTCCATGCCGTATAGTAAGATCCTGTCACGTGTACAATCAGAGCCAATGCAATGTAATCAAATGGCATTTGAAGTCATGATTGGTTGCTGCCAAAATGTATTTATTTATTTTAAAATCATTACATGGAAGCTTAGCAAGATTACAAGGGGAAAATGTTTAAAAATGGACAAAGTCTATAATTTCAGGACATCAGAGAGTTATAATGTATAACTGTTATTACAGCAGGGTGGTTTATTTTTTCAGTAGGGCCCTTTAGTAGGGTCTAAGTATATACGAGGATAGCAGTCCAACATGGTAATTAACCAGGCTTTTTTTTTTTTTTTCAAGTTCTTGTAGACCACACAATTTATCCCGTTGTCTGTTTTTTTTTTTGCTTTCCATCAGGAGACCTGATTTGTCTGAGTTACATATTTATAGCAGACAGTCTGCTATAAATATTAACCAACAGTTAACAAAACTGCACATTATTTTTAGTGATGTTGTAATCCTATTTTTGCATTTTTTTAAAAAAAATATAGATACCAGAACACTTTTGATACCTGATACTGACTCAGTATTAATGTCGCAGTATTGAACAATTTATAAATAAACCTGCAAACAGATCAGTGTTGCCACCTGCTGCACTGTGCACTTGAACCGAGACTGGTAGTATGAATAGTTTTTAACTAGGCATACTGTAGTTATTAGCTTGAATGCCTGTAAAAATCTTTACCGAATCTGGACTACGATAGGAAACGGTGAAAATAAGAAACAAAAGGAAAGTGAAAAACTTGCAATACAAGGCAACATTTACAGTATATTGCTGTATCGCTTTAACGCTTTAAGCACAGCACTCACTGCCTTATGTTTAAACACCTCCATCAAGATGCTGGCGAACACCGATAATGTCTTAAAGGCTGATGAGAGAACACCAATTGACTATAGCTACATTTAGTCACACCTCTCTCCGATTTAAGTTTGTTTTTGCTGTTTTTTTATCCTTGGTAATTTGGTTCCTGGGCAGGCATAACATGGCAACACATTGGAGATTTTATTTACCCTGTGGACTAAAAATGTGATCCAATGCCTACACCGTACCAGTTTCACTAATGCTACTCAGTATTGATAAGTGCATCCCGCATGTCAGAGTGTGTTCCACTGACTTTTTGTTTAGATAATGAAGGCTTACTGATGTGTGACCTGCTGTATCTGAACCAGGGTCTGTAATTAACATCATCACATGGTGGCAGAGAAGTAGGAGCCTGTTGCACAGCTGCAGTGTGTGTTTGTGTATAAGGGTGTGTGCATGTGTATGTGTGTGTGTGTGTGAAGCGGCTCAGCCACGATAAGACAGCCTTGAAATAAGGGATTTCACATAGTCTGTGAGGAGACTGATGTAGAATACTGAACACCTGCTTGCCTTGTGCGGCAGCGCTCAGGATAATCTGTTTGGGTCGATGCATCAAGTGGCAGTCATGTTTCATGTGAACTGCTGGCTCTAGGCTAAGCACCGTGTTTGGTAGGGTGTTGTTAGAACCTTTGTTGTGTGAAAAGTGGAAAACACTGTGATATTGGGATTCACTGTGCTGTGTTCTGTTCCAGGAAATATGAAAACCATTGGCTTTAAACCTTCTTGTCTAGTATGATCTTTTATTCTTAGTAAGAATGTTTTTTCTATATTTTTTTTATATTGTCAGTGTATATTACATGGTTATAATCTGAAAGAAAGAGAGGCAAAGCTTTGCACTGAGCTAAAAATAAATAGTTACATCAATTGCATGTACTTTTGAGCATTGAATAGCTGTCACTCATAATTGACTCTGGAACATGCTAGGCATGACTGCAGATTTAGCAGTGTATTGTGTTTATTAGGCTTGTTCAAGATAAAGATTTAATCATCTCTCCACAATATCACATTGCCACAATATACAGTAATTATATTATATTTTATTACTGGCCATCCAACCTTTATGCATTTTGTTCAAGAGCTCAACATCACATATAAGAATCATTCAAGTTATTCTTTAAAATTACCTTAAAAAAGCATTTTTATGCTCCAATAAAATGGAATATGAGTAGAATTGGCATATGAATCTGAAATTATGTGTTCAGGTTATTTTAACTGATAATAAATCTCATGCACTTTCTTTTTCTGTCATGACAGCTGAAGGATATTTTGAGTTCATTAATGTAAAATCAAATCTATCGAGTTATGGTCAACTTAGTTAATATTAGACACATACAATGGGGTCCAAAAGCCCTCATTGAAATACTGTAAATGAAAGATTTTGAAATGTATAAATATTATGTACAATGTAAATGTTCAATTTGTTAAATATTTAATATTCATGATGCTGCATTATTGCTAGGTCATTATTTAAATGTAAGCTAATTTTGTAAATTAACTGCTTTGTACAAAAGATCAGATTTTCCTAATGTCTAATCTCTTCTATTATGTGTTAAGACGATCATATGGATCATGGTGTTCATAAACTTGTAGAGGTCATGTCACTCCAGTGCACACTGTCATTGAAGCAAAAAATACTATACTGTACTAGCAAATATTTAAAATATCTTGTCAATAATATAATTTGTTGGTGTATTGAATTTTAAATACAAAAATTCAAAATAATTTTTGAAAAATTAAGCATTTTTCACTCTCGCTCTATGATTTTTGTTTGCCATGCTATACATCCTAATTAATGTAAAAAACTATTTTTTGGGGATGAGCCTGAATCTTTTGTCCCAGAGAGGGTAAAGAAAGTTTAAATGTAGCTACTACAGTAATCATGCACTTTACAAGGTAATGGTGGTAATAATCAAGTTAAGACTCAGATGTGTTTCAATCACAGATCAACAGTGAAATTTACAGCCATGTGGACATAAAAAAAATGATAAATAAATTACAGCGTTATTGTGGCATATGAATCTATCTTATGGCGAAAATTCATATTGCAAAACACATTTAACCACAGGAAATAATGTAACTGCAGATAATCTATTTCAGCCACCCTAAAATATTACCAATATTACCAATTTTCAGCACTATACAGTATATATATTTTTTATATAATTTATATAACTAAATGTTAGCATTTAGAAAAGACACGTCAACAAAGTAAAATATGAAATAAATAGACATTAAATCTTACTCAAGCTTAATTTATTATTCCTCTTGGATCAGAAAAGCAATTTCCTGCTTTTTTGTTTTCTATTTACTAGTTTTTAAACAAGCCAGTAAGATTTACCCCCTAATGTGACCTCATATCAGGGAAGGAAGGCCTTCCTGGCCTTTTTTCCTTGTTGCTTAACTCTGCTCAGCTAGGCAGTTCTCTTAAACGGCGTGTTGAGATGAGGAGTGAAACACAGGGAGTTTAAGGGGGAAAAAAAAAATCATTATTTAGGGAGTATTTTGGCTGGAGCATTAACGGACACACTTTAAGAGAACTGTGTTATCTTTAAAAAAAATAATAAAATTAAATATGGGCCTTTTAAAATCCATAACGCAGCTGTGTTTTTGTAATTGCCAGTGCACAGCTTGTATTACTGTATTATAACATTACTTAGAATAGCATGATGGAGATACTTATTTCCCTGTCTTTTTTTTTGGCCAAGTTCAGCATGAATAAGTTGTTTATTTTGATTTAAAAAAGAAAAAGTTAAATCTTGAGTAGAGAAAAAGAAATAGTGCACAACCCTATGAAAGTAGAGGTCTTTGTGTACCCGCGTCCCCTACGCCGGATGTTGCAGACATTGGTGATGTTAGGTGAAGCAAAAAGGAGCTGCAGAATTTTCTAGTGAGTCACCTCCGGACACAAAAGTAGCGAGAAGCACTGAAGAAGAAAATGAAAGAATTGACGAAAATCCGTTTTGACCTGTAGTTTTGAAAAAGTCAATGCTGACTAACCCTGAACCTGTGACACTGTGACAACCCTAACTCACATTTTTCTGATGAGTTTGTCAGATGATTATTGCCTCTTGCCGTAGATTCACATTGAAGTAAACACTGCTCTTTCTACAACAACCCCGGCTCATCCAAGCTTATTAAAATGTTCCACTGTGTGTTGGTGACCGTGTCCTGCTCCATGCCTCCACTCTCTTTTCCACTCCAAGAGCAGGTGGCACAGGTGCTGGCGGAGCCAAACCATTTATTTCCTCTTGCTGTCTGTGTAATCCATTACTGTAACCTCCCAGGCCTTTTGCACAACCCCTGTGAGCCGCTGCTCCAGTCTAATTTAGGGTGAAATATTTAACATAATATTTGCACTTATTTTCCTGCTACTACGTCTCTGTCACCAAACGCACCACCTATGCGCTTCAGCAGTACACACACACACACACACACACACACACACACACAAAAAAAAAAAACAATATCACTGTTCTAATTTATTTTACAGGGATGGCACAGCAATGTACGATGCTTTACACTGAATAACTGGCTTCAACATCTGCCTCAGTCATTAAGGTGCTCTGAGATCAACAGAAGGTTTAAGGTCTTTAAAACACTATTAATAGAGACAAGAAGAATGATTCTGTAGCCCGAGACAGCCTGCCTCAACTCGGCTTCAGCTCATGCAGCGCGTGCGGAATTAACGTCACAGTCGCAAATGAAGCGCAGCCTCCTAGCATGCTCTGTAAAGAGGAGGAAGAAATCTGTTTTTCTGCTTTGAGGAAAGCGAGATTTTCATAACTAGGGCAGTTTGTGTGGATTGATCAAATGTTCACTGATTTCAAGTGAACTAGATTTCAAAACAAACTGAATCGCACGCAGGTGCAAGTGATTAGCGCTTTAGTCTTTCATGTGCCTCTGAAGTGTGCTCGTATTTCCCCAATGAACGTTGACAGGCACATAAGTGGTGGCATTTGCAGAGCTATTCTGTGAGCTTTTAATATTTGCCCATTCACAGCGAGTAATTGACATATCTGTCTGCAAAGACTTGCCACACTCAATATTCCTAATTATTCCCAGTGAGTTGGTTTTGGGGCGCGGTTGAGAGATTTCGCGTTTCCCCTCCATTCGTCTCCAGCGCGTGGCTATGTGTTATCAGCGGTTGCAGCTTAACAGATGGTGACCCAGTGAGTTATTTAAATAAGTCACTTATAAACATTTCCGCCACATGATAAATGCTCAGGCCATTGTGGCAAAGGCTTAGAGATAAAAAAAAAACTTTTTGAATGAGAACTTTGCTTATTTGTTTAGACAGTTATTCCATAATAAAATGCGCTTTTTTTCCCCACTTAATTTATGGAGGCACATTTTTGCACTTGTTAATAGTGTAGGGCTTCCGGCACTGTATTTCCACATCGTGACTGATATGTTTAGTGATTCTGGCACTGATTTGTTGGCTGGTGCTGCAGTTTCATTCTTCCAGCGTCATATTAAAAAGAACTCCAACGTAGATGTAATGGAAATGGCCGGCCGCTGATTAGGAAAAAGAAAGAAATTCCTGTTTGGGAACATGGATGGCCCACACAACTCCAGGTTCAGGAGGTGATTCCACCTTTATGGCTGCTCCGAGCATCAGCAGTAAACAAATTAGCAGTTGGCACTGGTTAGCTTGATTGTGTTAAATCTGTAACGCTGAATTTACAGGTTGCTGTTTTGAGGAGAAAATATTAATTATATATAAATTAATACATAAACATTGAAAGGTTCCGGGTTCGATCTCGTGTCTTTATGCATGGAGTTTGCATGTTCTCCCCGTGCTTGGTGGGTTTCCTCCGGGTGCTCCGGTTTCCTCCCACATTCCAAAGCCATACCGATTAGGCTAATTAGTGTTTCCAAATTGCCTATATTGTGTGAATGTTGAGGTCCTACCGCTGTCGTACAAATGGGAATAAATAAAATGGTCACCATTGGCCTCCACGGTCCCTAGTTGGACTACAGAGGTTCCTAGATAGATGGATGGATGGATATAACTATCAAATGTACCATTTTGTTAGATTAACACCAAATAATTGAACAAATGATGGCATTAAGAGGATTTTGGGGGTGATGAATATTTATCACCTTAACATTTAAGTCTCTTCAAAAGAGACTTCTAGCATGAGGTGGGGTGTACCCAGGACAAGGCGCCAGTTTTATTGATATAGCAATTTTAACAGTGGTCATTGTTGCAAAGCAGCTTAACAAAATGAAATAAATGGAGATGAGTTTGAAAAGTGTGAGAAATACATATAAATTATACTGATCAGATGGTATGATTTATACATTTAGACGGTGGCAAAGAAAAACTCCCCGAGATGACAATGGGAAGGACCTTGAAAGGAACCAGACACGACAGGGAACCCATCCTCTTTTGGGTGATATCAGATAGCAGGGATTGATCTGCAGTCATACTGTGTGTTAAGAGGCTGGAAGTTCAGTATAACAGGATATTTGTTAATATGAAGCCGACTTTTGTTTTTTCGAGGCTCAGGTACAGGCTCAGGCTGTGGGTAATTAAGTCCTGAACTATTTAGTGCAGTCAAAGTCATCAGAGAACAGCTGTCTCCATCACCCAAGTCCAAGACCTTCTTCATGGTCAGGTGGAACCATCCCCAATTACCACATCTCATGAATTCCACACGGGCCCTCCATGCTACGAGGTCTCCAACCAGATGCGGGACACCAGAATGAGTCAGACAGGTCTGGAGGGCTGATTGGGTCATGATCACTGGCAGGTCAGGTGCACCATGTTTAGCTCGACAGGGAGAGAGAGAGAGAGAACAGTTAGCTATGGTGACAATCACATAATGTATAAGGTGAATGTATATTTAGTGTAGAGTGCAAGCGGGGATTCCAGCAGGACCGACTATGACAACATAACGAAAGGGAGAGCCAGAACACAGACATGAGGGCTCCCTGGGAAGTAAAGAATGTCTTTAGACTGGGAAGAAAACCCACCAAGCTCAGGGAGAGCATTCAAACTTCACACACACAGACCCAAGATGGGAATCGAACTCTCGCCCATGTAAACTACTTAAATTACTGCTCATTGTAAGACGTTTAATGTCTGGATTGTTATGCAATTAATTGTG
>JAOVVB010000008.1:1510214-1545382 GCA_028570985.1 Heterobranchus longifilis | reverse complement strand
AGACGTTTAATGTCTGGATTTTTATGCAATTAATTGTGCAGCACTACTTAGTATTGTTGAATAGGATGAAAATTTGTTCTCAATGTCAAAAACGATGTATTTTTCAAGCTTCCTGAGGTGAGTCAAATGTTGCAATGCAGCACATAGTCAGTGGTTAAGTGCGAAACAGAATAAAAACGGGCTAACTTGTCAAAAAAAGAAGCTTAACCAAAAAGTAAACTTAGTTTGATTACACATAGAGATATAGATATCGGATATCCAAGGGTGCATTTTTTTTCTTTGCGCTCTATTTTAATATGTTCCCCGTCTGACAACTGATATGATATGTGAAGTGCATCAGAGGAACGGTGGGGATTTTGGCAGCAGCATAAACTCTGGTTCCTCATGAAGCGTTGTATGATTTTTAAGAAGACCCATGTTCGTGCTGCCGTGCCTGCGTTGGCATGGGAGCCTGTTGGCAGGAGTCATACCTCAGTGGTGGTTTTGGCCAGCGGGCCGCTCAGCCCTGCCAGAGGTTTTTCATCTTGCCTCTCAGCAGGACTCCCTCCAGCAATACTTGTTTACAAACACATAGCCTGCTGAGAGCTTCAGCCTGGCACTGAGACCAGGTCAGATTGGAAACAGTGACCTTTCCTGCTCGCACTAAAACCGCACACCCAGCATGCTAGTCTCAATTAAATTACATGCAAGTGTCTGCCTGAAAGAGCTTGGTTAAAAAAAAAAAAACAAACAACAATATAGCCTGCTGTCAGTCTTGTGCCACCAAAAAGCAGCAGTCTTCTAATGGAGCTTAAACGCAGCGTGATGCATGTTGGATACGAGTGATTAATCGAAGTCACTGCTACCGTGCGATCGTGTGATCTCTCTTACTGAAAATAGGAGCGTTAACACGTCTAGGTGTACATCTAAGTGTGGAATCAGTGACATGCCTCGCTGTTTGGCGTTAGCAGCTCCTTGGCTGGCAACGGTGCAGCGTTAACAGATTCACGCGCTGCAGAATGGCAACACTTCCCAATCGGAGCTATTAATCAGAGCACCATCACACTTCCTCCGCCACACTTCCTCTAGTACGGACGTGTTCCATCTGCTAATGAGAGAGGATAGGAGATGCTGCCATGCTGAGTGCACAAGGATCTTGTTTGCACTTGGATTTTTTTTTTATACACTTTGTACAACAAAATTTGCTGGATCATTGCCTTAACTTTTAAATTTTTAATGATGCTTGATTTGATGAGTGTTTGGATTTTTTTCAAATAGAAAAATGACTATCAAATTGCTTTGTCTGACATCAGTTAGCTAATCACTTAATCCTATCTACTGTAGGTAGATCAATTTCTCATTTCCTAAAATACATTGTTAAACAGTATTGGCATTTTTAGAAAGTTGCGTATTTGTTTATATTAAAATTATATTCCAGCTGTATGCACACAGAGTCGCTTTCTTTGTTTTGACCCTCAACTCAGATGTAGCTGTTTTTGTTTCCTGTCGGTCCATCATCAAAAATATAGATCAAAATTCCCCTGGAAAGCCTTAAAGCTTATTGTGAATCAATAACTCAGAAGAGCTGCGTCTCCTGCCTGACTGAAAGTCAACCATTTAACAGGCTGCCAGACTCTTTAAGTAGCCCAGCCACCCTCCACAAAGCAGCTCTTTGCCTGCCAGCCTGCAGATCGGGTTGCCAAGTATTCTGTTTCAGGCTTTTAAGATAGGAATGATTATAGTTTTGTCTGGGTGAAAGGAGGGATACGGTTACTCTTTGTTTTCAAGAGGCGAGAAGACTCCTATCACCGAACCCTATTGAGCTCTAAATGCTGCCCCGGTGCAGCCGGGGTACTATATCGGCACCTCTGGGATCATTTGAACATGCTTAAATAATACTTATCTCACGGCTACAGTCTGACACTTCAGTTCCTGAATACACAGCCGGCTCACATTTCTGTTTTATGTGTGTAGATGGGTGGCGGTAGGTTTGTGTGCGGAGGCCACACTGCGGGATTTTGTTAAGGCTGTAAAAACAGAAAAATGAGAACACTGAGGAGATAGAATTGATTCATTACAGTTGTAAACTGTAGCTCTGTGGGGGTTTTACATATGCTGTCTTTAGTCTGTTTGACTTGAACCCTGCTGCGATTTCTCCTCATGTGGTCTTTTGAGCCAAGTTCGAGATCCTCTGAGTAAGGTGGTGTGGGACTGACCCTGAATCGACCCAAGTGCAGAAAGTGAATCCAACATACTTTGTATTTTGGGTTGTAACTTTTTTTTTTCTTTTTTTTTTTGTGGAGAGGGGACTGAAGACTGTCTGATTAGTCTGAGGTACTGTATATCTGATTCTGGCTCCTGAGTGGTGCACGTTCATCTGGAGATCATGAGTTCAAATCCTATTTGTAGCAGGGAGCAGGGCCATGCTCTAAGTGGGGGAGGAACGGCATGCTTGTGCTCTCACATCTATCATAGGGACACTAGCGCTCACACGGATGGGACATTACTCCTGTCTGGGCAGCAGTTCGAAAAGTTGCGGTCAGTTAGCATCGCATGTCTCAGAGGAAGCACGTGATCGGAGGCTCACCCTCTCGTCTGTAACTGTCACCTAATTTTTTACTTGGATTTCGTTTGTACAAAATGGTAACCTGGATCTCTTTTTATTTAAAAAATTGTTTCAGTGAGAGAAAGTCCTTTAACCTTGTTAAACAAAAAATGTTTTTCAGTAAGTCAGAATCAGAAACAGCAGGTCAGGCTTAAAAAAAGAAATAATGGAAAAAGGATTCAGCCAATAAAATTGCATTCTGTGCATCTCAACAGTCAATATAGACACATTAATCTAATATTTACTATTATAAGATCAGCCTGAACCGTGCATATAATTCTCTTTTTCTAGACTTTTTGAATTTTCTAATTCTAAACATTTTTTTAGAAAGCAATCTAAATAATCTGCCAAAAAGAACAAGAAAACTGATGCTTGTACAACAACAGTTGTTATTTTTAACATACAAAGGTCAGCTGTTCTGAAATAGTTCTTGCTAGAACAATATTGTCAAGTGCAATTGCAAAAACCCATCAAGCTCCATGATGAAACTGGTTCACGTGAAGACTATCCCAGGAAAACAAGACCAAAACCTACAGTACCTCTGCTGCAGAGGAGAAGGTCATTAGAGAGTTACCAGCCTCGGAAATCACCAAATAACAAACAGCACCTCAGATTAGAGCCGGGATGAAGACTTTACAGAGCATGAGTTGCAGAAAAATCTCAATATCAACGGTTTAAATTAGATTATTGCATACTTTGGATACATAGTTTTACAGTGTAGAAAGAAATAAAACATATGTATTTGATTCATAATAATCTCATAGTAAGAAATAAGTAATAAATGCACTATATTAGATATATTTACACTTGAAATCACTATGAAATCGCCTCCACTGTATACTGACTCATGATGTGCAAACAAAGGATGAGATGTGTTCTGTATTTTTGCACTGGTAAACAAAAAGAGAAGTGTATGACCCTGGTAAGCAGCCAGAGAGCTTCAGAGAGAGCAGATCTCTTTTGTTTTTTTTTGTTTTTTTTTTTCTACAAGTGCTTTTCAGTGCTTTTGTTGGCAGAATTATTCACTGAGGACGAAAACAAAAAGGGACAAAAACTCACATTTTTTTTTCTCTGTCTTTGATTTGTTTACAATCAAGCTCACTGTCTCACTGTCAGATGTGAGACACAAAATGTTTTAAATGAGTTGTGTTTTTAATTGTCTAATTACTTACAAACTGCAGACGGAGTGTACTCCATGTTCAGATGATTTCTGTGTATCCTGCACACATTTAGAAATGATTGTTAAGCTTTTTTTCTCTGTTTCTGTATTTCTTATAAGTGTCGTGTAAGGCTGTGTAATTTTATGATTTTATGATTGAGCGAATCCAAATCAGACCAGATGACAGATGACAGACCAGATGACACCATCAGTGTGCAAGTACCTGCAGAGTGCAATAGGCATGCCTGTTACCAGCAAACTGCAGAGGAGGTTGTATATACAAACACAAAAAAAGCACAAGTTAAAACAACAGCATAAACACAGTGACGGCATAGGTAAGGTGACGGAGGGTGACCGAATTACTTTATGGACGATTGTACCTGTATTGGCGTGCTCTATAAAACAATTTCATGCTCGTTAATGTTGAAACAGTGTGTAGACAGTAATGGGAAGTTTGTGACTGAAGACAGATTGTAACCGGATGCAGGACTGCTTTAATACGCAGTAAATGGAGTGTGTAAACAGTGTCAGACCATGTCATCTCCCAAAGCCATTTTCAACACTGAATTCATTTCTCAGCAAGCAGCTGAAACAAAAACAAAAAAAGTGTGCTCATGCACCATATCTAATTGTCTTTACTGCTCATGTTCGGAATATTTCACATGCACTTTATTGTTTTTTTGTGAAAGCATAAATAAAAAGTAGGTTTTGCATCATGGCTATATTAGACAAGCTTATTATTCAGAAGTGTTTGAGAACATTTCCTTCAACATGTATTATTGTTTCTGATAAAAATGGAATACAATGTAGGTCTAAATCATATACCAAAATGTAGTTTTAGATGATTTAGTTATTTTTTTAAGGATAAATCATTTTTTACAAGATATCTCTATAACAAAAGTTTTTATTATGCAGACATTGATATGAATTGGGCGGCACGGTGGTATCACTGTCGGCTTGCACCTTAAGGGTCCGAGTTCGATTCCCGGCCTGACTTGATTCCCGTCTCTGTGCGCATGGAGTTTGCATGTTCTCCCCGTGCTTGCTGGGTTTCCTCCGGGTACTCCGGTTTCCTCCGGCATCACGTAGACACTGATGGCTATGATAACAAACTGTTCAAAAAAACGAGGGCTGTACCAAAAGTAATGCCAAAGTGGGAACAACCTTTTTTATTAACTGACACATCCAGCTCCCACTGTACTACAGAATGTTTAAGGAGCGAACATCATTGACAAGAGCAATGTGCACAGATGGACAGAGGGGAAAACCAGCACTGAAGACGAAACACGCAGCGGGAGGCCATCAGTTGCGACAAGGGGGATTTTCGAAAAAGGATTCGAGGGTTGGGATCAACGATGGCGCAATTGCATCGCTTGAGACAGAGACTGTGTTGAGTCGTAACTTTGTCGAGGAAATGTTACTCTACTTTACCAACATCTTCAATTTGAACGACCTGTGTCGGTTAATAATAAAGCTATGCCCATATTCGCATTACTTTCAGTTCAGCCTCAGTATAAATCTCCCCTTGAAACTTGTAAATCTGTACCATTATATGACTTTTTATGCAGTTACTCAATATTGCATCACACCTTCGTATTGCATCCAGAATATTTTCCACCTGGACTGTGGAGTCAACACAAACACAATCTTTTTATTTTTTTTCTGTTCAGCTCCATCTCCCATCACCGTGGTGAAGAGAGGGAAGACAGCGAAGAACAGCATCTCTGTCTCCTGGCAGGAACCAGACCGAACCAACGGCATCATCCTGGAGTACGAGATCAAGTACTTTGAGAAGGTGATTACAGGAGGACAATTAACTCCATGCAAGGAAGAGGCTTCGTAGAAATTAGCTAGATATAGATTATTTTTGTATGGAATATTGGCATTGACATGAAATGATGAGATGGATGTGGATGATAAATATCTTTTAGCTGTAAGCTCTTAGTTTTAATGAACCGATGTCTGGATTGTTACCAGGTGCGCAAGTGGATTTTGAAAAAATTTTTTCATTTAAATTTCTCTATATATCAGGATATAAAGGTGAAGACGCATAGATTTCGTATAAACACCAGGACAAGCAAATGATATGATTAAATGGTCACTGTTTGGTCAAAGTCACTGTTTACTCCTTAATCAATTTGGTTATGGCTCCAAATAAGACATCATTTTAAAGTGTTTTTTTTTTGTGTGTGTACAGTAGTAATTCACATTACATGGACTTAAGACCAATAGGACACAGAGACCCCTGAGATCCATACTTCATTCTACAGTCTATTTTTATTGTCTTCCTCTGTTATTTTACAATTACACAAGAGAGCTTAAATCTTAAAAGCCTGTAAAAACTCTTCTCTTTTTTTTACTGAGCTGAGCTGGGTCATGTTTAGAAAACTGAAGATGCTTAATCACAGGCAGATTTTCCCCCATATGATCAGTTCTGCTTTATTGCTTCACTGGGATACTTTACTGATCCACATGTGTATCACAGTTGATCAGTTGATGCAAAAAAACCTCCTACAGTATGTATGATTGCTATGAAAATGAAAAGTCCTGTTATCATAATTAGGGCTTCTATATCACATATACATACAAAAAGTTGTTTAAACATCAGGTTAAGTGAAAGCATGTTCAGTGCAGCGTTGTGACAGGCAGCAGAGTGAGCAGTGGAAACAGGTCTTCTTTTGACGACAAAGCTCACAAAAAGGCTGAAACCAGACCTGGCGCTGATGCGTGGCTCAGATAGCTGCTCACATCGTGACTTTGGATGGCTCCAGTGTTCAGGCCATTTAAAGAGACAATCGGACATAAAGCGGCTCAGCTTCTTGCATGACCTCGGCACAGCTGTCTGGTCTGGGAAACACTGATATAAGGGCACTTTAAAAAGAAAAGTGGCCCTTCCCGTAATGGATAGAGCCGTCATCATATAACTCTACCTCCATGCATCTGAGCAGCATGAAAGTGATCATACAATCTAGACACGCTTACACATTCACATTCACTCATTCTGTGTCATATAGGACATCATTTTTTTGTTAGTTTTTTTACTTCATTTTCTCCATTGTTCATTATAATATTCTCATTTTGCTTTGTGCCCTGAAGGATCAGGAGACCAGTTACACCATCGTTAAGTCAAAAGAGACAGAGGTGGTGGTGGATGGGCTGAAGCCATCTTCAGCGTACATTTTCCAGATCAGAGCTCGCACCTCGGCTGGCTACGGAGGCTTCAGTCGACGCTTTGAGTTCGAAACCGGTCCTTACTGTAAGTCAAAGGACTGAAACATACACTGTTATTCCACATTTATTTACAAAATTGTACTCATGTAAATTAAACTAATGCTGACTGATTAAAAAACAAAGTCTGTTCTTATAACATTTGACCTGTTAATTAAAGTAATTAGTAATAACATGGACTAAAATGCATTTAAAATGTATCGGCCGCTGATTGTTTTGCTCATATTATTTACGGCACACTCTTTAGATGGTTAGAGGTAAGGTTTGAAGTGAGCTGTGTCATGCTGATAACAGTTGTGACTGAGTTTGTGCTCCCTGCTCATTTACATTTATATTTACTGCATGTAGCAGATGCTCTTATCCAGAGTGACTTACAGAAGTGCTTGCTTGTTTACTTGGAGAACATCTCCTTAAGCTAGTGCAGATAGTTTTGAGTTTAAAGATACCAATGCTGGCAGACTATTTATCAGGAACGAGACATAAATAAATACGCATGGCTCACAGCTCTCGCCTCTCTGTAGTGTCCGCCTCCAGAGATCAGGGCCGTGTGCCTGTCATCGCCGTGGCTGTCACGCTGGGCATCATCCTCCTGGCACTGATCACCGGCTTTCTGCTCAGTGGAAGGTGAGAACCTGATAGATTTTTATCGCTCAGCTTGATATAGAAATGTGAGGCGGTGTTAAGGAATCTGGGTAGTGTATAGAAAACTCAAATACACAAATTACACAATATACACATATTAATAAAAATGATTAATAATTTAGAAAACTATAGAGAATTTGATATACAGTGCTGCAGTATAAATCACATTAATATAATATTGTATTAGTATTTCATGCACCTCTTTTTATTTATTTTTATTTTGCATTTTCAAATGTTTTTAATCAAGCAGTGCTTCACAGTATGATGTCAATCCATCTAACATGGTAATTAATAAGTGATGACAAATATTTAAGTGTTTTATTTTTGCCATTTTATTTTATGATGATTAAGCCTGCCACTTATAATTAGCCTAAATATCTTAAAGGCAAAGGCTAACCTGCCTGGTCCGATCCCACAGAAAAGCCAATGTAGCACAAATCATGAAAAAAATCAAAGCTGGCCATGATAGAAAAACGGCAGAACACCCAGTGTGCCACAGCCTGCCAGCACGGCACCCAGCAGACAAACAGCCCAAGGCTGTCAACCTGACTTCCAAATTCCCCATATCCCAATCCACTCGCACACCCATGTGATGCACTGGACAAACAAGTCTGATCCACAAAAGCTTCACTCCACAACCCACAGCACCTAAAGGATCTGCTGCCAACATCCTGGTGCCAGAGACCACAACACACCACCAGAAATCTTGTTAAGTCATTCCCCGAGGGGCCAGAGCTGCCCGGGTGGCACAAAGGGAATCTTTACACAGTATTGGGCTTAATGTTTTGTGTTGTAAAGTTATGGCTGATCTCTGTACACATTCCACTTTTAAATCTTTTTCTGTTTATTATATCCGACCTTGTGGTGTCTCGTTGTTGACTTTGTAACAATAGCTGAGTAGGAGGTGGCAATGTGACAATATCGTGTTTAGAGGATGTGTCTACAGTGTATGTGTCTGTGTGTCTTCAAACACATTGAAAAGTGATATGAAGGTCAGAAATGGGATTCAATATTTGAAACGCGTACTGTCTTGGTAACTGTTACAAGACAAATGTAGATCCGTTAATAAGAGATCGAAAAGAAATTGTGTTTCTGTTTCAAAAGACAACATGTTTTCACTTAGGTTATGTATTAAAATACATATTATGTTGTAAAATAAGACAAAGGACTTTCCCCATAGAGAACTTGTCTAGAAATTCGATGTGATTGGAGGGCTGCTTGTCTTTCTTTTGCAATCATTGTCCTTTTCCTTGGCCCTCCGCCCTTGAACAGCCCTTAATTCGATGCTGTCAAGTCCTTGGCGAGATTTACGCCAGGCGCTGGGGGCGGACCACAAAAACACACACTGGGAGCAGGCAGAATTTCTAACGAGCCTTCACAGCACCACCACCACTACGCGAGCGGCAGCCCCGATTGTTTAAGCAGGTGCTGTGTAACCCCTCAAGGACAGAGCACGTTTAGGCAATTACTCCTGAGGTGTATCATTGTATCATTTTTCGCCCCAGCCTTGACACATTCGACTGACCTTTAATGTCCAAGGTATAGGATGGAAGCCCACACTGGTGCGGGAAGCTATCAGAGTAGTTAATAGCCTTTTTTGGCCTCATGAACTACATTGCATTTGTAAGACGGTTACAGCAGGTAATGCTGAGCATGAGCAGTCAGACAGCCTGGGAGGAATCAGTGACACATTTAGCCTGTCAGTGGAATACTGATATCACACTTTGCTGTGTAATAATTAATTGTGCCTTGTCTTGTGGAAAAGTAAAACTTACATTTTCTGGGGCTGTCAGCTCTGTTTACATTAGCATGTCTATCAAGTTACCTAGCACTCAAGCATGAGATATTGCTCAGAGAAGCAGAATCTTTAAACGTAATTAGTCGGATTAAACTGTGACGTTTCATCAGAATTCATACGACATGTCTGTATTTACAATTGGGAAAGGTTTTTTTGGTTTTTTTTTTTTTTACACACAGTTTTCTCCCATTTACAGTTTTTTTTTCCCCAGCTATTAGCCATCTCTCCACTAACACATGGCTATCAACAGGAGAGCGTAAGAGCAAGCATGTGCTTCCTCTGAGACCTGTCACCACATTCTTTAAAACTTCTACTCATTCAACAGCACAGCACAGAAGAATACACACACAGAGGAAGGCATACAAAGAGCTCACACGCTGCCCTGATTGGTTAGTGTCACGGCACCAACCGCGCAAACAATAGGACCAATGCTTTTCTGTCTCTGTGTATTATGACTGGTCCAATCAGATGTGCTGGTTAGGTATAGGGAGTTTGCAAAGTAGGCTAAAGGTCATGTGCAACACTCAGCTAGTCAGCAGCCATACTCAACTCAGTAGTCTTACACGGGGTCAGAGCTGGATAAATCATAGAATTTTCCACAGCAAAGCACCCATCAGAGAGAACAAACAACAATCCACTAATCTGTCCAGCTTAAAAAGAGGAAACAAAAGCTTCTTGTGCATTGGCATAATAAAGGAGAGGCGGTAATGCAGGTTTTCGTGCTAGCACCAAATTTTAATGGGTGGTTTTTTTTCTCATCTTTAAAAGAAAAAGAAAAACTAGTCGTTCTGGGTTATTGTTGTTCATGTCCCACCAGTTTAATGTACTGTAGGTGCAACTGCTTTATTCTTCAACATGAAACAAGTGCTTAAATTATTATTGGCTTCTTGGCTAACCAACTGGAATTTTATAATATTAGGTACTAGTAAGAAATATATGTGGATGTTTTTCCACAGTAATAACAAGATAAATGTAGAAGTAAGGCAAAAAAAAAAAAAATAGTATTAAGTGTTAGTAGGAAAATTAACATTTTTGTAAAAGAGATTTGTGGTGTACTCTTTTTTAAATTAAAATGACATTATGTTGTTATAAGAGGGTAAAGAAAACACATTTTCATTTTTTAAAGCTGTTCTTTAGAAAATACCAAATGAAATGTAATCCTGCATGTGTGCCATTATTTTTCATTTGCGGAATTATACTTCTTTGAGAAATAAAATGGCATAATGCTGCTTTTGAGAGGCCACAAGAGAGCATCAGTTTCAAATCAAACATAATCTGTGGTAGCGGTTTAAATCGTCTTCCTTTTTGTCAATGTTTTTTTTTTTTTGTGTAAAGTAGAAAAGTACATATGGAAGATTGGCTGAGAACAGAAGTTTTGCTGTTGCTTTAGTACCAAAAAGCAGTGCAATAATGACCTTTATTTTACTTTCTTCATTGCACTAAGAATGTTGAGCAAAAGAGCAAAACTTAAATCATGCTATACATCAGCGCAGTGGTCTGCTGTACTTCCAGGGCTCGTCTCTAGTGTAACACGTGCTTGTGCACATGTGCTGAAACCCAGATAAAGCCATTACCTGCTTATCTGTTGTCTCTTTCTGTCACCTGTCTCTCTTTGTCCAGTAGTGCCTCTTACTGTATACCTGTCAGAGCAGATTCAATTAGCAATGCTGCATCCAAAGAGAAAACGGAGAGAAAGAGAACGATTATAAGATTTTACCAGCAGGCCGTGTCTCTGTGTGTACTTGTATTTGACCACAGTTTTGTGAATGGTGTTCTGTTCACCAGGCGCTGTGGCTACAGTAAAGCAAAGCAGGATCCCGATGAGGAGAAAATGCACTTCCACAATGGCCACAGTAAGACATCACAGAAAAGCACATACGCAGATTTCAGCTAAGAACCTGGTTCTTTATGACATTATGAGAACGCTTCTGGACATAAAAACAAATCCTTTTTGCTTGTTGCTTTGATGAAAAAGCAAATCTCTATTAATAAATGACATTTCCCTACCTATTAGATTAAACTGTTATTTCAATTATAACTCATTCAATTGCACATGCACTAGGCATGTGATAAACATGCACAGTTAAAAAAATCTTATAACAGAATGTCTCTCAGAAGTCTGATTAACACTGTTAGTGCAAAGTAGATTTTATCACAAAAAAAGAAACACAAATGCTTCAAGATGCAGTTATGTCCAAATCCATCACTGTGTTACAAATTTAGCATTGATTCTGATTTGGGATCTTGTTTTATACCCAACTTCATGTTGCAGTTTTCCCATTCCCTTATGCTTTCTTATATAACTCCTTTCATTCAAAAAAAAAAAAAAAAAAACCCTATAAAGTGATGAGTGTACATGATATCCTTTCTTTCCTTTATTTGTTTTTCTCCTCTCGATTTCACTTCCCTCTTAGTCAAATTCCCTGGAGTGCGTACGTACATCGATCCTCACACCTACGAAGATCCCAACCAAGCTGTCCACGAGTTTGCTAAGGAGATTGATGTCTCCTGCATTACAATAGAGCGTGTGATAGGAGCTGGTAAGTGAGAAAACACAGCAAGGCTCTAAAAGCAAATTCGAATTAAGCTGCAGATTGAATGACTGGAAAGTAGAAGGCTGCTTTGAGATTTCACATCCGTTTTTGTATACACTCAACAGAACGATGCTTTTGGGTTACTGTACCATAAAGTCAAGGATATACATAAACTTGATATAGAGCTCAAGCCAAAACTCGCAATAAAAAACACTCCGCTCATAACTCAGTGGTGTAAAGTAGACATGTGAAAACGGAAACGACTTGGCGCCGATAATGACTTGCCGTATATCTTGCATGGTCTCTTTCAAAGTGTTAACTTGTTAAGGCATATTTACCTGTCCCTCTCAGTCTTCTTGTCCTTATTGTTGACTGTATGCTGTTTGTCAGGTGAGTTTGGAGAGGTGTGCAGTGGGCCACTGAGACTGCCAGGGAAAAGAGAGATCGTGGTGGCTATTAAAACGTTGAAAGCAGGGTACACTGAAAAGCAAAGACGAGACTTCCTGGCCGAGGCCAGCATCATGGGCCAGTTTGATCACCCTAACATCATCCACCTGGAGGGCGTGGTCACGAAAAGTAAGTAATGGCTGCCTCTCTTATTTTTTTATGTAGTTTCGTCTGCTGCTTACATTGTATAAAAAGTATATTTTAGATAAGTATATTCTAAGTCGTATGTTAAAAAAAAATAATTTTACATGTATTTATTTGTAGTTCTTAGAGTTTTAAACAGCTTTCATGTTTTTTTTTTTCCTCAACACTGGACAAATGATTTGGAAATGTACAAGGGGCGTTCAAGTCCGACTATGACTTTGTATTGTGCAGAATAACAGAACAGTTATGAGAGTAAAAACTACCTTTATTCCTGCTACACTAATGCGCTCATCCCAGCCCTTGATCCGTCGTGTTTCAAGGATCCAGCATTCCGCAAGTGCAGTGGGATCAGAGACACATAAGCCGGGATCGTAATTAGTTCACGTACAGCCTTTTTAAAAATGTTTGCTCCATTATTAAAATGTTTAACTGCAACTAAGAGTCTCATCGCCGTACTGTGCTTGGAGTCTTTTGTGAATGTCAATTGTGTTTACTCCCAGTTGGATTTGAACGCCCCTTGATTTTGTTTTATGAAATTATGTCTTTCCAACAATAAATAAGTCCTTCGTTCTCCATGCTAGTACATATGCTTTGTTGTCTTTGCTTCCTTTAGGCAAGCCAGTGATGATCATTACAGAGTACATGGAGAATGGATCTCTTGACACTTTTTTAAAGGTGTGTTTTTTTTTTTTCCTTACACTATAAATTGCAATTTAAAAAGAGACCAGATTTTCTATCTTTATTTCTTTATTTTATCTTTTTTTTTGTTTATACTCTATGACCATAGAATTCGAGCTTGTTATAGGTGTTATAGTCTTACACTAGGCTCGTGCCCTACCCACTTTTTGATAAAATAGATTTTGTTCCCAACACTTTTTTTTTTTTTAGGCTAATAGTTCACAGCATGACAGATCCATCTTATTCTGAAATCCAGTTTCTCATGGTGGCGTCTGTTATAATGTTTCTGTCGTGATGAAACTTTCACAGATCTATTAATGAACACGCCACAAGCGAGTTTGTAGCACATTTTTATTATTACCAACGTAAATTTGTAATGATCACTTTGTGTCATGGATGTGTTCATGAAAAACTACTATCATGATTTTTGCATGTGTGAATATAAATGATGTATAGCAGCTGTAGCTGTCACTCCAATGGCCAATTCAATGACGCTCTGAAAAGCTGGCTAGAATAATAATTAAGGGGGTTTTTTAGGTTTAAGATTTGGTCAATATTGAAGTGACTTATTTCAATGAGACAACGAATCAAAAAGAGTGTCAGAAATATTTTCAGTGCAACTTGGCCTTGTGTCTCATAAAAAAATTTTTTAATCACCTTCTTACATGTCAAATGTCCTCATGTCTCACCCTGCAGAAGAATGATGGGCAGTTTACAGTGATCCAGCTGGTTGGCATGCTGCGTGGCATTGCCTCGGGCATGCGCTACCTCTCCGACATGGGCTACGTGCACCGCGACCTGGCCGCCCGCAACATCTTGGTTAACAGCAACCTGGTGTGTAAGGTGTCCGACTTTGGCCTGTCTCGAGTGCTAGAAGACGACCCGGAGGCGGCCTACACCACCCGCGTACGTGCTGACTTGCATTATCCGGCTACTCGGCTGACCTCCCTGCCATAAACCATCACTCCACATCCGTTTATGACAGAGCTGAACAGCCTTTAGCACATTCCTGCTCAATATCACTTGCTTTTTCTCTTTCTGTTTGTAGTGAGTATTGAACTAGAGCTCACCGTTTCTCTGACAGCATTACATCAAACGGTGGGAGTACATAATACTATTAGGTGAATGTTTGCTGTGATTGCGTTGAGTGCAGCTAAGGTCTACAGCAGAGCTTTAAATGCCAGGCTGAATTTGGCATTAATAAACAGAACCGAGTGATCCTGGCTTTGAAAGAGAGATAATTAGTAGCTCAGTGTCAGAGTCTGTAATTCAGCTGATTATTATTTCCCCTTTTTCCACCTTGGCATGTCACAGTAGTGTGCGCATGTGTGTTTGTTTGTGTGTGCGCAGACTGAGGAGCAGCAAATTGAGATGTACTTCACTAATAGGTTCTGAGAGCTTCAGAATGGCAGACGTCCATGTGCCGCGTTCTTGCTTTTACCATATTTACCCACGCTGGTTTTCTCATCTGTGAATAAAAAATAAGAAGTGTTCCTAAAGATGCTCCGACATGGAATGTTTCTGATGAACATTGCTCTGTTTGCCGTTCAGGGAGGGAAGATTCCCATCAGATGGACAGCACCAGAGGCGATCTCTTACAGGAAGTTCACCTCAGCCAGCGACGTCTGGAGCTATGGGATCGTCATGTGGGAGGTGATGTCATACGGTGAAAGACCTTACTGGGAGATGAGCAATCAAGACGTAAGTTTATTACCTAGATGTTGTGTAAATCTGTCACAGCATGATTTTTTCACTTCAAAATGCATTCCTTTGAAATGAAATGTGTCAGTCAAATAAACATAAATAATGAAATGGCATAAGTGAATGTTTTGTTATTCTGCATTTCTATTGGAGGCATGGATATTGAGCAGTATTGCATTTATTCTTCATTTAGTTTTGCTGTATAAAGCTGTTCTCTGTGTGGTATAATCTTGCTGCAGTGTCCTAAATATGCATCAGTTGTAAATGATTTGCTCTGTAAATTATATATATATATATATAATTTTAATTTTTATATTTTTTTCATCAAATTTGTGTAGCAATCTGATCTAAGAGAGCATAAGAAGTATAACGTAAGGCTGTTTTTTTTTTTTTTTTCTTTTAATACATTTTAATTATTTTTGTACATTGTGTCTATTCCGGCACAGATACTCATTTCCACAATAATGGCAAAAAAACTTGGTAGCATCTCATTAATCCAAATCATTTGCAGTGAACATAGACAAGCTAATTGATACATTTCAGGAAAAAAAAAAAAAAACACAAGCCAAACTTATTCATTTTTACAACCAGGTCATCTTAGTGTATAATGAATTCTGTGCCAAGTCTTTGGTGAGAGCTGACTACCAATTATTCATCCACGGTGGAGATGGCGTAATTGTTTTCCCAAGCCATTTTAATTGTGTGTGTGTGTGTGTGTGTGTGTGTGTGTGTGTGTGTGTGTGTGTGTGTGTGTGAATAGCATTTGAGATGTGGTCTGCCACAGGGAGGCTGAAAAATGGGGTCCTGTGTGCACAGCAGTCAAATGGTGGGTTTAGCTGACATTATTGAGAATGGTTAATGGGGATGGGAGCTGCATCGACAACAATACAGAGTGGTTAAAGGGGATGCGATATTCAATAGTCGAACACCCAGTGGGCGAATCAAAGGCTGATAGTCTATGAACAGTACATTCATGGATGCAGGGAATCGCTGGAAATGTAGACAGAATTAGGCTGGATTTCTGACTGCAGTGAACTCCGTGAACTTTGCCTGAGGTGTTAGAGTTTCAGATCTGTTGGAAGGAAAGACCCATTTTTAATGCTTCTGCAAAACACAATCTGAAGCTGCATAAAGCGTGGCTGAGACACAGAGATGGGGGACAGTTTTTAATTAGTCTCCCAATTAATTCTATTTTTTATTGGACACATAAATGAATGTTGCAATTTGCTACACGAGCTCGATTCTTTTGTTCTCTGTTATATAAATGTTCGTGTCATATTTGAAGTATGATGATGGTGTCTGTGAGAGAGCAGCATTAAAAAGGAGGACACAATGCGGAAGTTTTCCGAGAAGGTCCCTAAAGGAGGTGCAATTTCAAGTCATGTTGTTGTCAAGCAGAACTGACCTTTTTTCTCCCCTCCTAGCCAGCCAGTGACAACTTCATTCGCGCCTCAGATCCTCTTCTCCTCTCCATCATTAATCTGTTTCACACGCTTGGGAAGGAGAAAGTTATTTGATGTTTTATTTAAGGCCTTCATGAGAGCTGCCTCAGATCTCTCGCTCTGCTGTACTCAACTCACTCTCCCCTGCTCCCACCCTGTCTCTTCTTCTCTGCCTATGTCTCTCTCTGCCTTTCTCACACTTGCACTTGCTCTCTCCTTTTTCTTTTTCTACTAGACGTTGCTGCCGGGGATTGGTTTCTGAGCCGCTCTTGTTTTGGCTTTCTCCTTTTGCCAACATAGCGAGAGAATTTTGTTGGAGGCTAGGAGAGAGAGAGAGAGAGAGAGAGAGATGAGATGAGATGAGAGTTTGGCATTTCGCCCAGTGCAGCAGTCTGATCCTAGCTGCTTGCAAGCCTCTGGAACATATAGACCGTCAGCATACCTCTCAATCTAACTGTGTGTAATCAATATAACGGATTTGTTATATACATTTGGGGAAAGTTTTTGAAGATTGAAAAAAAAAAAAAAACCTTGCTTTTCATCTAAATAGTTCAACTGGCACTTTTATTGTTGTGCATCGGATCTAACTAGAATTACTTATAGGCACAATATGAAAGTTTGCATTGATATTATTTAATATGTTGTTAAAGCTACAGTGCACAGTGTAATGGGTTTTAAGTTTGTTGTTAAGAATGAAAAAAAATATGATTTAAGAGACAAATAAATCAGAAAAAAATGCCAGAGCTTTTTTAAGTCTTCGTGACAATCCTGTAGTGGTAATTCTCATTCAGCGTTGCATCAGCGGTGGGACGAAAGCATGTCTGCGTTATACACCAACTCAGATGTCAAACATAATCACATCACAACTCTATTCATGAAAGAAGCTAGAGTACATTTTAACAGGTAGCCAGTCAGAGAAAATAAAGACTTCCACGGCTGATGAGTAAAAAAAAATTTAGCTATTCTTTCTGTAATATCTTAATGATATGAGATTATTATGTGGAGAACACTTACAGTACATTTAAACTAGCATCCTACTATAGTAAATAGTGTGTCTTTACAGCTTTCATGTCCTCTCTATTGGCTCCTACTGACTGAAGTTTTTCTCAATTTGTTTGCTCTCTCAAAATATAAATATGACTCAGACTATATATAAGACTCATATTTTCTGAGAGTGCTCATACATTGAACAAAACACCTCTGTTTTGTGTGTGTATACCGATCAGACCACGTTACAACATTAAACATTTATACCCAGTATTGTGTAGGTTCCCTTTATGCTGCCTGAGCAGCTCTGGCCAGTTGCTTGCTGGCTGACAACAGTTTGACATAAGCCATATTGAGAATAATATTATGAATAGATAAAAAAAAAAGAAAAAGTTGGATGGTGTTCCTATGGTGCATGCTGTTTAATGTATTTTTCTGTATATATCAGGTGATAAAGGCTGTAGAGGAGAGCTACAGGCTGCCGGGCCCTATGGACTGCCCCACAGCTCTCTACCACCTCATGATGGACTGCTGGCAGAAGGACAGGAACAGTCGGCCCAAGTTTGATGAGATAGTGAGCCTCCTAGACAAGCTCATACGCAACCCAAGCAGTCTGAAAAGCCTCGTCAATCCCTCTAACAGGTACAAAAGCTACATCTTTCTTACGCTGCGTTTATTCACTTCACTAGTTTCTGGCATTTTGTGTGCTCGCTACCATTCTCATTTGCTTTACAGATCCAGCTCTCTGTAAAGTAAATTCTGGTATTTGGTCATCTGTGTCGGTGAGCACAAAAACCATGTCATGTCTGCAAAATGCCGATAATGCAGCGTTAACAGCTTTTGTTACATGGATGACACAGGAAATCACGATTTAATGACACTTGAAACAAATAAGCGCCGGTACTTCGTGATTTAATGCCGAGTTAAGTGGAAGTGACAGCGTACAAATGACTTCCAATTATGGTGATTACATGGTATCAGATATATTTTCTACATTGCGAATCACTCTGTGCTTTTTTTAACATGCGGGAATCTATTTTCTGTAATTGTCTTATGGAATTATGTTACATTTAATTACAATCATTTAGTGTGGGGGAATTTATTTTGTTCGTTTTAAATACAACCTTTCAATTAAGCTATTTTCCCCTTACAGTAGAATATGGATATTATTGATCATATTTTCTGTATATACTTTGCAGCTAAAATATTTTCTAAAATAATGAATAAATAAATATCTAACAGTGCTTACATGATGACCAATTTTAATGTTTGCATAATTAAAATGGCTCTCCATGCATGCACAAGAAACATCCACTTAGGCTTGTGTTCATCTTGTTTTTCTGTACAATCTTCATATAGCATGCTAATGTTAGATTTATGCATTTATTCCTTCAACAGTCCATTTGTCTTTCCCACAGGGTGTCCAATTTATTAGTGGAGCATGGCAGTGCAGAGCTTTGTGCATTCAGCTCTGTAGGGGAATGGTTAGATGCCATAAAAATGGGTCGATACACAGAGCTTTTCATGGAAAGTGGATACACTTCATTGGATGTAGTCACTCAGATGACCTTAGAGTAAGTCCCCCCCCCCGTTGTCATTTCCTGACAAAGCGATCATGGGAATTATCTGATGCATATTAACATAGAGAATAAAAATGTCCATTAAAAATGCAAAACCATTTAATTGTGGCAGGATTTAGATTTCTTTTAGGCTTTTAATTGCACAATTTTTTTATCTACAGTGTATTATTAGGCAGATATATGGTAAAACATGACAAGTGACTTTTCTTCACTGATATTTATTTTCTAACTTCTACTAAGATGATTATAAAAAAAAGATCTGTATATAAATTGAACTGATCAAATGACAGGTTTTGTTTAACCATGTCGTAATCACTGTTATTCTCACAGACCCAACAAAACTAATGAAACAAAAGTACAGTTAAAATAAGGATCAGATTCTAATAATGATCTTAAATATTGCTGTATTAGAGCCAGGCACACTTGTTGAAGAATGGTAAAACCATTAAGCCTGGAGGAAATAAAACTTGTAGACAGATTTAGTATTAATTAAATATGTGGTGTGAAACGAGTCCTTAATTACAATGGATAAGGATCATTTTCTCAAGTCAGTTATCATTTAATAATAAACAGTTCTTGATTCAATACTTGTGGTTTTGATTACAAATGTTGGTGTAAGATCATTTAAAAACAAATGCTTAAATATAATTCCAATATGTATATACTTAATTTCCTGAATTTGTATTTGTATTAACCATTATTTTTTGAAAAGCATCTATACTTTAGCTGTTATGTTCTTTTTTTTCTGATTGTTGAGAAGCTGTTTGACGTGGAGAAGTTTTGACATGGTGGCATGGTGGTGTAGTAGTTAGCACTGTGGCCCCTGGGGTCGAGGGGTCAATTCATTTAACAAGCTGTGACGTTTTGGCCTTAGTTTCAATAGAAAGAAACGGGCTGATGCGGGAACAACAGTTTATAGCTGCTTTAAAGTTAAACAGTAACAGACAACAGATATAACATATAAGGCAAATCACCTCTAGCAGTATTTGTTTGTGGACCATAGTACACCAGGCCTTCCTAGATGCTGTCCATGAGGTTTTCCATTTCCATCTCCAGAGGACCATGGACAGGCAATTTGGAAATGGCAGATAGCCTAATCTCCATATCTTTGGAATGTGGGATGAAACCCGGAGTACTCGGGGGTAACCCACCTACTGTAGCACCAGGAGAACTTGCACACAGACTTGTGGGATTGTGGGTAATGAACCCTGGAGGTGCAAGGCAACAGTGCTAACCACTAAGCCACTGTGCCGCCTATAGCAGCATACCCTGTTCCTTATTTAATAGCAACTGATGTTTTACAACAGCTATAGAAGTGTTTAATTATACTATTGACTGTTTTACAGAGATGTAAGAAGGGTTGGAGTCACTCTGGCTGGGCACCAGAAAAAGATCCTCAACAGCATCCAGGAGATGCGAGTCCAGATGACGAATGCCACTATTCCCGTCTGAGGCAGCTCTTAGAGCTGAAGATCTACAGTAGTAGCCTAGCACTTTTTCACCAGGGACACTTATTTATTGAATATGGAACTACTAAACTCTTAAAGGGAAACAACTCGATATTCCTGCAGAGCAAAATGAGGATCGATTCAATGACTGGACAGAGTTGCATATGTGTGTGTGTGTGTGTGTGTGCGTGTGTGTGTGTTTATGCACAGCTCGTCAGCCTCTTGACAGCTCTGACAGAACCGAGTCAGACGTGTTGGCAATGAAACATTTGGAAAAGTGTGGCACATTTCCAGGTAGGACCACTGAGCGGCTGGTGGGAGTCTCCGGGCTGAATGTATAGCACTTTTTCAAAACCTCATGCAACGATATTATTACCTCCAGAAATCCACAAACTCTCCAGTCTACCTATGATGACAGATGTTATTCCACAAGTTCACTCGGAGGAAAGGTCATGCAGTAAGACTTGCACCATATCAATCGGCGAAGGAAGAAGCGGCTGTGTATTACAAAGCAATATTAGATTTCATGCTTGATACCGATTTCATTTTCTTTTTGGAGGTGGAAAAAGAAATGGTCGCATATGTACAGTTTCCATTTGCACAGTACGTGTCTTAATCCAGGGGGAAAATGCATAAAAAAAAGTATCAGGCTTCAAAAACAAATATTTGGCACCAGTTACGGTAAAGTTGTATGTGTAAATAGTGTACAGTTAGCTAAAGCAATTCGTTCATGTGGGGTTCATATACTTTTAGCTGGAAAACATTAGTAATAAGATGTTGACATAAAAATAAGAAATGTTTATAGTGCTTTTGAGTAACAGCAGGTCATTTTACACTCGATGTATGAATTCTACAAGTGGCTTTGTGCTGTTGATTTCTATTTATTTAATTCAACCCAAACTTAACTAGCATATGATTTTACTACTGTTTCTCTGCAGTTCATTACAAATAATATAATTATACAGGGGAAAAATAAACAGTAGCTCTGAGTATCTTTATGAACTTGAGTTATCGAGGTCAGTATTCTCCCTGAATGTCAGTACAGATAAACAGCTCTTCTATGGCCGCTCATGATTATTTTCCACTTTTACGGTCATTATAAGATCTTTGCTAGAGGAAACTGTAGTCAAACCAAAGCATCACATGAGCAGCATAGATTAATGAGGTAATGTTTACTGTAACAAGTGCCGTGTGCTTTGTGGCATGAGCACACCGGTCAGTCGAGGAACGAGGACCACGCAGGTTCAAACCGCTTAGTGTGAAGTTTCGCTTGTATTATAAACGGCGCCGAGACTCAGCAAGCACACAGACATTATTCGTCTCATCTTCCATTTAGTTTCTAAGTGCTTCCACTTATTTAGCAGTTAGTATAAACTATTTTCTATGCTAACTGAATGTGCTGGGTCGAGTCCCATCAGTTAAGACAAAATAGTTTCTCGGTTTATGATTATGTAACACATTTTCCCAAAAACTAATAAGGCAGAACAAACCCTTTCAGTTGTTTGGTGCATTGGCGAACAACCGAAAGGCATTCGAATCACTTGTAAGGTGATTTTTCATTACAAGTATTGCGTTATTTAGTATTACACATGGAGCTTAACTGTTGATGTTTTTGAAAAGATTGTTAAAAAAGGGATATGAAGGAGAACAAACCGAACATCAGCACACACTACAGATGATTTATAAAAATACATTAATGTCTGCGAACTATTACACAAAGTTTGCTGTTCTTTTTTTTTCCTGTTGTCAGCACCTTAGACAACCTCTCTACTGATAGTTCATTTGTATTGAATATTCACTCTTTAACCAGCAGCATGTTCTGCTACGTGTTTTTATTCAAGTTGTATTTTTTAACCTCAAATTAAAACTAGTTTTATTACAACAAAAAAAGGGCCAAGGATAAATTAAGCAATCCTTTATTTCTAAAGTGACCTTTAATTTCTGTATTTTTGGACTGATCTTGTTCTTAGATTTAAACCTAATTAGACGTTAAAGCACAGGTAAATCATTAAACATGCAATTTTAACACAGTTTTCCTGAAAGAAGAACATGAACTATACGCACACTGTACGCCTCTCTCACAATGAAAGACCGTTTCTGAATTTTAAATTGGCGTACAGCAGATGTAGTTTTAAAACATGATCTGCAAGTTCTCAACATGGATGAGAATTACCTCATACCATCAACAAGACAAACCTTTTTAATTGCTGAAAAGCCTGACAGATCCTACCATCTGATCACTGAAAATGTGACTCAAACCACATTGAGGGTTTTACAGAACGCCACGGGGCCTCTTGAGATCTTCATTATTAACACCGGCATGTAGGAGAGAAACATTGGAACGGGCATGAAAAGAAAATGTGCATGATATTGAGGTGAGGTTTGCTCAAACGTTATTTTCTAAGCATAAATATGTTTTATCCTGTCATAAGCCACAAATATTTTAGGATCAGAATTGTTTCAAGGGGGAAAAAAAAGTGACAAGCACAGAAAAAATCTTGTGTTGCTGTTGTGATTATTTGTCTACGCCCTTTTATTGTGCGTTTTGTTTGTGTAAATGTCTTTTGTAGTGTAATATATAAAATTTTCTATTTTTTTCTAATAAATTCAGAAGAAAATCTGATTGGCTTAAGTCTTTCTTTTCTATTCTGTAACAATAAAAAGTTTGGGTTTTTTTTCCATTGCTCTGGACCACATGACCTTTTCTGTTGCTCCAATCTTAATGCTCCTTAGAAATTAGAAGCTTTCATTCTAATTAGTCTTACCTACAAGTGGTTTTCCTATGGCCGCACAGCTGTTTAGTCCCAATCCTGTGAATTTTTCATCACTTGTGCAGGTGGAAATACTTTTATTTGAAAAATTAATCACAGTTAGGATTTCTATTGTCCTTTTTTTTCCAATGCAACTTCACTAAGAGCTCAAGTGATCTCTGATATTTCATGATTTTTTAAAAACCACATTTCTTCTTCAAAGTTGACAGTTCAGCATTATAATTCCAGGTGTTACTAATACGAGGAACAGTTCTTAACTTAGTTCCAGTAGTTTCAGCAGCCTCCTTAGTTGTTTTCTTTGCTTGATGCAGGCCAATAATTTAACCCTTCTAAAACACAGTAACATTTTTTCCATGACTAAGGGATATATCTTCAGGTTAAAAAGAACTGTTGCCAGCTAAAATGTATTAATTATTGTAGTAATAATGCATTAAATACTCAAGAGAAATATTTGCTTATCTTAAATCGAATGGCAACTTGTTTGGCCTGGCAGTGATTTATAAGCAGGAAAAAAATAAAATTTTGGTCAAAAAAAAATATTATTATTATTTTCTATTTTTTGATAACGGACAAGAATATATTGTTGAAATGATTAGCATGAGGTGGCATGGTGGCTTAGCGTTTAGCACTGTGGCCTCACACCTCCAGGATCGAGGGTTTAGTTCCTGGATTGAGTCTGTATGCATGGAGTTTGCTAGTTTTCCCCGTGCTTTATGGTTTTCCTCTGGGTACTCCGGTTCCCTCCCACATTCCAAAGACAAGTAGATAAGGCCAATTCCCCATAGTGTGTGAATGAGTAGTGTGTGCATGTGTGTCCTGCGATGGATTGGCACACTGTCCAGGAGGTACCCTGCTTTGTGCCTGAAGTTTCCTCGGATAGGCTCCAGGCTTCTTGTGACCCTGTATAGGATAAGCAGTATAAAAGATGAATGAATGAATGAATGTTTAGCTTGATGCATTTCATTTTAGTTGTTTGAGAATTCATGCTAGTTGATGGAAGTTTCTGTTAGTGATGTTTTTCAGCACAGTTGTTTTTAGTTCCGGCATTTTAAGGAGGATTTCTACCTTGAGTCTGGCCTGGAGTTAGTGTGTAGCTCAGTACGGATCAGGTCAGCTGATGGACTTGGCCAGTCAGGAACATTCCACTGTTTGGTCCTACAAAATGTTTGACTTGCTTTATTAGTAAGTCTTAGGACAAGAGTTTATATTTCTATCCAGAAAGCACTCGGCTGGCTGTGGGTTTTCAATCCATCCAGGCCGGAGCCACACCTGATCCAACTTCCGTTGTTTGAAGTCATTTAATACGAGACCAATTGATTAACTGAAGCCTCACAGCGTCATTGATGTGAAGCTGCACTCTCACATAGCAATCGGCTGCCTTTTGTGCCTGTTCTCATTTCCACAATTTGGCTGAAGTACGCAGGTGTGGGCTGAATATTGGGGTGGCTGACCTGAATATTTCTAGATGAGATACAGTCGAGTGCAAAAGTTTGCATACCTTTAGGGCAGAAGGAAGAAGACAAAGAAATGTAATTTAGAGCAACAAGACATTTAGTGTGTACGGTTTTAGCAATGTCCGTTCATTTTGACAAGGAAGAAATAGTATAATAGTGAATTAGTGTAAAGGTAAATATGATTAGTTGTCATAAAAACAACAGTTCAAATGGGTTTCTGATTTGAAACATTTGAAACAAGGTGATGAATAACCAGAACAGTCGCTTGTTTCTTAGTTATTTTGTGACAAATTCGGAGGATAAAAACTGTCCCGAATTGGAATTTGGTATTTTTTCATGGGAATATTAAATAAGCAGTCGAATTAGGTGCTGATGCACATACAGTAAAGGAGGCCATCATTAGGCTTTAAAAACAAACCTATCAGAGATATCAAAACTTTAGGAACAGCTAAACCTTTTTCACTTTCGCACTTTTTTACTTTCACACATTCCAAAAAAAAAAAGCAAAAGCCAAGTGAGGGACTCTCTGGTGGAGAAACGCATTTCATTGAAAAGTCTACAATCAAGAGATACTGATATGTATGTAAAGACAGAGGGTCTACCTCAAATACAAACCACTGTTAACACTAAGAAAAAAAAAACTAGACATGGCTAACATTAATTGATTAATTAATTGATTCAAATGGAATGAAAAGAAAAAAAAAACTTGCCTACAAAATACTGATCCAGGGATAATTTGTACCAGAATAATTGTAGAAAAGAATATAAAGAAGGAAAGGAAGGGTTCATGTATGCAGAAAACATCCAGCATCCAGCATTTCAGGGTAGGAAGGGAAGCGCAGGAAGCGATGCACCCATCATGCATAGTGCACCCTTTACAAGCTTTTGGATGCAGTGTTATGACCTGGGGTTACTTCAGTTGGTCAGGTCTAGACGTTAAGGGGCAATAATATAAAGTCAGCTGGTGATCTGAATATACTGAATTACCAGGTTATCACATCTATAGAGTTTTTCTTCCCTAAAGACACAGCTATGTTCAAGGACTCAAATTGTAAAGCATGGTTCTAGGAACATAAATAATCATTTTCACACATCAACTAGACACCACATTGTGCAAAATACAGTATTAGAGCGTATAAGAGGTTTTTTTTTGTTTGTTTGTTTGTCTGTTTTTTGGAAAGGCAGTGTATATTGCATGCGTCACATATTTGTGGACTGTAGTTGTACTCTTTTTTCATGTCATTAAGAATGTTTCCCCATAGAAGGTGGCTCTTTCAACTTTACCAATAGCAACATCTTTTATAATGACAACTTTTTTATTATATATAGCGCTTATCATGTGCTTATGTTCTAACAAGATAATGTATGTCTATTATGGCTCAGGAATTTTTTAGGAATACATGACTTAACATAACTTTTTGGTGAAGCAGGTTCTTCAGAGTTAATATTTTTATGATAAAAGTGTGCATGTGGGGAAAACAGTTCTACAAACAATTTTCGATCATTTATTGTTACTGAAAACATCCCATGGACACAATTTATCCAAAAATCTGAGAAATGATTGACATGTCCAAAATGGTCTTTTCCATAGCGTCTGGTGTAGTGCCTTGAGTTAAAATATAACGCAATTCCAACAGCACCAGGAAGAACTGAAATGGAAGTCTGAGGATTTGGACACTTCCATTTCTTCAACAGTGTCACCTTAATCGAACTCTGACCCCCTCTCGCCACACACTTACACACACTTCCATCCCCAACACATCTACTATATATGTTAATGTCATACACTCATATATTTCAAACCATTACGGTTGTTTGTTATGGTACAAAATTTCATTTTAACCCTTGAGCTCTCATGGGAAATCGCACCTCTAAACATTGCTCTAGGTGTTAATTATCAATCCATGTTTTTCTAACCTCTGGGGCGAAATATATCGGAATAGTGTGGAATTCCATATCAGCAATAAAAATTTTTTTAGAAAAAGCTTCATCTGTACCATTTATCAGCGACTGCTTTCGCTCGTGCTGCACTCAGGTCTTTCGGAGGAGTGTTGCTGGAGGCTGTGGAAACGCGGCTGGAGGTGCGAGTCCCACGACGTAGCCCTTCACTCCTAATGCAATTTCCTTGTCTGAAGGTGCCACTGGACTCTCGGTCCCGCGAGTCATTTACAAATCATTCCGATTTTAATCATTATGAATGACCTTCATCAGAGACGTTTGTTGCAGCCAGGGTGGGGGATTTCTACTCTATAGTTTTGGAATATAAAGGACTCCTGATATATTACATACGTCTTGGCTCATTCATTTCAAAGTTCATTTCTTGCACTCGTTTTCTAGGAATCATTTAATTAGTTCACGGTTTCTTTTTTTCTTTTCTTTTTTTAATTCTGATGTCTGGTTAAGCTTGAAATTCATATAATTGGTTTGAGGTGCAGTTGGAAGAATTATTTCGAGGCAATATGAGTAACAAAGTACAAATTAATATTTTTTTCTGTCATATTTTGTTTGTTTGTTTTATTAATAATAACATTCCAGTTTTATAGTGTCTTTGTTCTTGTTTTCATTGTGTAAACGATGCTTTTTATTCCATGTTCTGTGATATTATGTAAGGTTCCTTTTTTGGCGCCATGATTAGTTATATTATGGTTATTTCCAGCTTACATTCCAACTTTCCATTCCCTTTGACACCAAGACTTTTTCCCTAGTAACATCTCTACTGTAACCCAAAGTCATTTGATGTCAACAGTGTCCCGTGTCCCAGCGCATGCCTGGCATTATACATCTTCATCTCTTCCAACCAATTATCGCCGGGCCCCTTTGTCTGCTGCATGCTAATGTGTTTGAATAGATAGCAGCTCTCCAGAGCCACATGGCTGGTGCAATTATCTGCTCCTTTTGCTGCGGGGCGCCTGCTTTATTTTTCCATCCTTCACCAGCTTACATCACCGTATTGATCTCAGCTGCGGTATGTGATCCCAATAAAGCTGCCCCATGTCTCCGGTGTGCCCACTGTCACCTCCTTGGAGTGCTTTCCCAAGCACAACATGCCTTTGGGCTGAGGGTCATCCTGTTTGTCACTGGAGGAGGACTTTCCCAAGGTCTTGTGTGTTTTTAAGCCGTACTAGTCTCCTCTGTACACCCGAGTTCACTAAATCGCTATTGTCAGCACAGGAGTTGACAGGGTTATTAGGCACGTTCTCCTGGAGGTCGTCCAAGGTGAGATGGAATAGTAGTTAACCTGCGACCTCCCCAAGCAAAGGCATATTAATAACAGCCAGCGTGTGTAAGCCCAACCATTATTTCTTGATAATGAGCACTGCCACTGCAGCTTTCTGAGCTAAGCTAGCACTCCCTCTTAAATGGACACTTGCTCATCTGATATACAGCAGGACTTTAAACTGTGTGTGGGTATGGAGGATGTGTGTGTATAACTCACCAGACAACTTAATGCAGCTTTAAAATACGACCTGTTGTTCTGTCCCTTGAAATTGATTCCCTGGTCCCTGGTCTGATCTCTATAGCCAGAAACCTTTCATTGTCCGGTAACATACATGTCTCGTCTTGCTAAGATGACTGATTGTGCAGTCCTGTCACAATTGTTACAAGTATCTTATTTTTATCAGTAAGTAAGCCACACCTTTCATTACACTTAATTTTTATTAAAATAAATGAATAACTTCACTGTATATTCTGCTTCTATTTCTTGTGGCCACGTTTTGTTTTTTTTTTCTTCATTTGTCTTTCTCATGCTCACTTGGTCATATGCTCACTTGCCCCCTTCTGGAATTTTTTCATTTTTTGCATATTTGTCATGTAAATGATTCAGATCATCAAACAAATTTTAATTACACAATGATAACCAGTTAAAATCCAAATTAAATCCATTTAAAAAATATTATGAAAGTTTTTAAATGATGATTTAATTTATTAACCCACCTGGCCCAATGTGAAAAATCAAATTTCATTTGCCACACACACCCAGGTCAGATTACTACCAGACCTGTTGAATCAAGAAATCACTTAAATAGAACTTGTCTTGCAAAGCAAAGCATGCTAAAAGATCTCTCATTATGCTCTGATCTAATGAAACGCACGAAAACCAAAGTACTAGGCATGTATCAGTCTGGAAAAGGTTACAGAGGCATTTCTAAGGCTTTTGGACTTCAGCGAATCACAATCAGAGCCATTATCCACATGTGAAGTAAACGTGGAACAGTGATGAACCTTTGGGGTAGTGACGGTCTACCAAAATTACTTCAAGAGCACAACAATGACTAGGTTACTAGGAATTTCAGAAAGTCAGTATGGTCTGCCGTACTAGAAAGAGTGGAGAGCAGCTGCCTGCCAAAACCCACTTTCGAAAAACCAGTCAAGGAATCACTTTCAGCAACAAAAAACACCTGATAAGTGTGTCTAATTAGTTATAAATTGCCTCTGAAACATCCATTTTGTTCTTTTCACTGCTAACACAAGCTACAAACGAACAAGCTAACTAGCTTCTAACTAGCTTCTAACACAAGACCTAAATCTCTCTCTAATCCACTTGGTGTGTGGATCAAGGGATTGCACCCTAGATAAGTGGAACTACTAAGTGGAAGTTACTCTGGACTGTCCTGCACCTCCATGGTTTATTTTCCTCACCTTTTGGCTACATAGAATCCATAAGAATTTAAACAATTTTCACAGCTGTTAATTACGAACTGTAAATGTTGGTTGCCAATCACAGTTGGTTAGTTCCACCGGTTGTGGAAGGACATGTGCAATTTTGGCCAAATGATCCAAAGAGTAAAATAAACTCATAAAAAGTAAAACTATTCATTCTACTGTTCCATTTCCACAGTATGGATTAAAGTATTTGGCCAAACCTGTTAATTATTAAATTCAGGTGTTTCAATCAGGCCCCTTATCCCCGGTGGATTAGGTGAATTTCAGCATACCAAGACATCTTGGACAATGCTGTGCTTCAAACTTTGTAAAAACAGTTAGGGGAAGGCCCTTTTCTCTTCCAACAAACTGTAAAGTCATTAAGGGCTATGTTTTGATGAGTTTGATGTGGAAAAACTTGACTGGCCCAAACACAGAGCCCTGACCTCAACCCCATCAAGCACCTTAGGGATGAACTGGAACGGAGATTGCAAGCCAGGCTCTCTCGTCCAACATCAGTGTCTGAACTCATAAATGCTCTACAGAATGGATGTGCAGGAATTCTCACAGAAACACTCCAAAATCTTGTGCACAGCCTTCCAAGAAGAGTGAAAGCTGTTATACAGTAGCAGTAAAAGGGGGACCAACCCCATATTGAAGTATATATATTTGGAGACAATGTCACTGCAGGTTTGGCCAAATAGTTTAGTCCATATGGTGTATCATCCATTATTTGACTGATCCTTATAGCCTTTTTCTTCAACAAATAAATAAATTAAAATAAATGTTGCCTATACGATGTGTGATACATCTTGATTTCTTTGCCAACACTTTTTTTGTTTCATGTATATTTTTCTTTTTTCCTCTAGTTTTGACCTTTGCCCATGTTTGACCATGGGGTTTGATCTTTTCTTTCCATGTTGTCCATACCTGACAATGATTCGTCCATAACTTGCACCCGAATAAGATATGACTCTGAGGATAGGAAAAAAGACAGCACTTAAATCTGACTGCCTTTGGCGTCCCTGTGTTACACTCGCTTCATCTTGTCTCATCAGCAGTGTTCCTGGGAGTCACGGGAATGCTGTGGTGATGGTGTGAGTTCACAAATGATCCCCCTCATTATGCTGATGAGCAGGGGGACTGCTCAAAGCCCGGCTGCTCACGGCCACTTTGTCATCCGTCCGCTCCCTCCAGATGGGCACGTTTTCCACAGCAATCAGGGACACACAAGATGTGATTTTCAGCCATGATGAATAATGGTTATGTTTTAATATGGGATTAAAATGTCTGTTTCTGCTGTAACATTCCTTTTCAAAGTGGGCTGATTTTTATTCAGCTGGGTTTCGCAAGCCTGTCATTAATTAAAGATAAGCCTGGTATATAAATCAAACTTGAATAAGAGATATATGACTTTTCTAGATGGAGATTAGTTATTATTATTCACGTCAGGTAATGCATAACATAGATTGTAAAAGGAATTTATGTACATTCACATGAATATATTTCAATGTAAAAGTAGTAAATCCTAATCTAATTTATTTATTTGTACTTTGTTACAGTGCAGTCAATGACTATCTGTATCCCATGACATTCAAATATCGTTAGACCTGGCAGGCCTGTAATGCACTCATTGGAAGATCCTTCTAGTTTGTCATCGGTAAGTGAAATACATGATTATTGATGTCTAGCTTGGATGATTAACTTGGCTAGTGGCCTGAAAAACATCAGTGTTGCTTTATTGCTATGTTTCTGATTGTTGTCATGAAGCAAGATGAAGCACCTTAATTGCTCACCAGGGTAATTATTTGAAATGACTGGACTATCCCTTAGCTCTATAATGATAAATAAAATAGGATGATGAACAGCTGTCCTATTCTCCTGGAACTCCATCTCCCATAATTCCTTGTCGATTATGACGCCCTTATTCTCAGGTGAGCGACTCAGTAATTCCATTCACCTGCACATCATTGCCTAATCACCTCTGCAGCCTTAAATACATCTCATCGTATTGGTGGTGAATGAAACCCTTTACTTAAGTAAAAGTAGCACTAGCCTAAGGAAAATTACTTTTATTCCAGTAGAAGTCTAACATTTATATTTACACTTGAGTAAAAGTTAACATGACCATGAGTGGTTAAACTACAGTTGAGGAATTTCTAATAGTGCGATCTGAGTGGCTGTGAAAGACTGACAAGCTTTCTTTTTTGTATTTTTATTTAAATTAACATCTCTACACATGACTATCATGCTTTCTCTATGAAAGATTAAACCAAAAAACAAACAAACAAACAAACAAACCATTTTTTTAACAAATATCCCAGATTTCAGTTTTCCATTCTTCAATGTATCTAAATCAATGTTTCATATGTGTGCTGTGGAATGAATACTGGAGTGTTTGATAGCCTTGCATTGGTTATGATCACAGCCAGTGAAGCTAAATTTGTGGGATTATAAGTTTGCTGAAATAAAACTCCATTCCACCTGACAACTGTATCATCATTAGCATGTAAAGCTAGTTCAAGCTGCTTTTATTTACCTCAGTCCAAGTGTTAACCTTGAATGTTCACCCATTCATGATATGAGAACATTTAGCTGATAAGTTCTGAACACTACAAACTAAGGTACAACAGCTAGCCAGCTAATGAACAACTTGGAGTGAGTTGGTAGCTCCAGTTTGTATTGCTTTTGTTGAATTGCCGCTCAAGAGTTAGCAAGCACTTGGTTAACCATCTGGGGAGGCACATGGCATAATCATAGTAACTAGGTAAAATATGAATTTAAAACGCATACACAATGAGAGATTTCTTTGCTGAAAGTTAACACTAAGTTACCCATTAAAAAAAATGACCACAAGCGCAAAAATTAGCCTACGTAGCTTATTAGCTTATGGATTTGATTAGATTTTTACAGAGGTGGGCCGAAAAAAAAAATGTTTAAAAGTTCTGTTCAACAAGTGGTGAGTCATTTTTGCAGTTGCTCAATAATACAGGTTAAAGAAAAGGTTTCTTTACTTTGTTACTGTTCACCACTGGTCTTCTGATTTTGATTATATAAACTGTAATATGCTAAGCTGAATACCATATTAGCCAACAATGGGGAAAAAGGCGGTGTTGCAGCAGCAAAGGGAATCACAGAGGAATGAGAGGTATAATTAAATAAATACACAAACGTAATGAGTAAGTTTGCACAAATTCTCATCATCGCGCACACACACACACACGCATTATATATAATATATATGCACACAGTGTATATAAATAAATAATGCTTTATAAGTTTAATGTGAGGCTACCCTAGTCTGATGAATTGAACTACATGTGATCGCCTTTTATTCACACACCCTTCAGTGAGCCTTGGGTGTCCATGACCCAGTTGCTGGTTCATTGGTTGTCCTTCTTGGACCACTTTTTGTAGGTAACCAGTGAGTACCAGCAACATCCCACAAGACCTGACGCTTTGGTGACGCTCTGACCCAGTCATTTAGCCATCACAATTTGGGCTGGTCAAAGTCACTTAGCTCCCTATGCTTGCCCTCGTTTCTAACACATCAACTCTGAGAACTGACTGTTCACTTCTGAGTAAACTATGCCATTGTAATGCGATAACCAGTGTTATTCGCCTCACCTGTCAGTAGTTATAATATTACGGCTTATCAATAAGTGAAGGTGTGCTATCTATCTGTATATCTATGCATATAGATGTATAGTATTTATGAATATGTGTGCGTGGATATATATAGGTGTTCTAGTATCTATATCCATCTCTTTACCTTTTGTCATTATTCCTGTATATTGCTAATATATATTGCTGTAACCTAGTTTGTAGAATCCTACATTTATGAACTATGATATTTACTGAGTATAATATTTCAACTATACTAATGAAATTATGCTTTATGCAAATGTATCCTATGTAGATGTTTCCAAATGCTTGAGGATGAATTACCTTCTAACCCTGACACAGTCGCCGCTCATTTGATCTGAACACACTTCTCGTAAGATGGATTTGGCTTTTAAGCGGTTAATGATGTGGAATCCACCAAATGGCTTGAGAGATGTAAATCACAGCAAAACTCATCTAGTCTATAAAGGATGAACCAGGGTTACATCGTGTCAAGATTTGAAAGGCCAGCAAATTTGAAGAACAACATTTTTTATGGTTTAATTCTCAAACAGTCAGATGCCACAGAATGCCTTAAAGCTGCTTTTTAAAAAAAAAAAAAATTTTTATGAAATGAAGAATTTGCAACTTGTAAAGCTTATGGAGTGCAGGATGATTCACTGAGTAAGGTAAGATTTTTAATTCCCCTTCCCCCACCAAAAATAAAAAATAAAATAGATAGTCTTGCTGATTGTTCATCAGCACTTTTTTCCCCTGTGAACTTTCAACTTCTCACCTGATTCACCTTGAAGTGACAGTGAGAAATGTACTCGGCGTATACTACTGGGTCGAACAGGAAGGTTGGCCTTTCATCACTCTTTGTATTTGCTCTGTTCTACAGCAGTGCCGCTAATGACCATAATCGATCATCAGAAAACTGTGGCACTTCTATAAAGTCCTGCAGTCCTGACTCACTTGCTGCGCTTCTTTAAGTGTTAAAATTCCTTCAAATGTGAACGATGATAAACTGCAACAGATTTAAAAAAAATAATAAATGAAAGTACCGAAACACTTTCTTTTTTAAAATTTATCACATTTGTACCATTTGTATAATATTTATCGAGACTATTCATATTAGTATTAATTAATCTACAAAAGTCTAAAATCCAACTTCATATTTTAGACCATGCTCAGGGCTACACTTATCAGTTCCCCTTTTCTTGTCTTTATACACAGCCTGGACGGGTTAACAATCCCTCACAGGGCACACACACTATGGGCAATTTGTGAATGTCAATTACCCTAACCTGCATGTCTTTGGACTGTGGGAGGAAACAGGAGTACACGCAGGAAACCCACCAACATGGGGAGAACAAGCAAAACTCCATGCGCACAGACCCAAGGCAGGACTCGAACCCGGACCCTGGAGATGCAACGTGACAGTGCTAACCACTAAACAACCGTGCCATCCATAAAGTTGTGCAGAGTGAGTTAAAGGAAGAACTCAACTGCTTATGAAATGGTATTGTAAGCAACAATATGCAGGATTATTATTATTTTTTTTTATAAAATGAAAAAACAAAACCATAAAATGATGTTATTGATGTTGCTTTGAATCCTGTGATGATGATAATCCACAAATTGGTATCGTGTTTTAAAATGGTCTATTAAAAAAGGGACTTAGGTTGATGGGGAAACTCGTGTCATACACTGTGATGTATGACATTGAACTGTATATAGTTGATTATAAAATATGCTGGGTGGCTGTACAGTGTGTAAGTACTTATTCGGGCAGATAATGGACGGAACAAAACACATTATTTTCAGGGTCATTCCGCATATGTGTTATATCATTGGACCCTGTGCAATGACAATAAAGAATCCAACTCAAATCCATTGTTGTATATTCTCTGTAGCTTCAGTGCTGATGATGTCATTCTAAATTATGTAATTAATAACCAATCATCAGCTGAGTTCTTTGTTATCTGTGTTGTGCCTAATGCATGCACGTCTCCATATATAATAGGTAAAATGAACATTTCTCTCATATTTTTCGCAGGTGACATACGATATTGGTAAAGATAAACGTAGCTACCTTGGTACTTGTTGTTCTGTGGTCTGCAAACTTTGACTAAATATGCATTGAGCACATCACTGACTGCTACAGTAAGTCTTAATTCAGATTGTTGAATTTCCATCAAAAAAAAAAAGTTTTGTTTGGTTTTTCCATGCATTTGTGTTTAAATTTACAGTTGTGTTCAAAATAATAGCAGTCCAACATCAGTAACCAGATCAATAATTGTTTTTGGGAGAAATTATATTTC
>JAOVVB010000008.1:1486100-1501683 GCA_028570985.1 Heterobranchus longifilis | reverse complement strand
GATATAAATCAGATATGTGCTAATGTGATTGTTGTGTAAACAGACAGATCGGATTTCCTGAGGCATTGTGTTCTGTATGTCATTAAAACTGCGACTTCTTCGCGGTTTAATGACGACGTAATGTTATTCTCCGGTGGAAGCGCGTGTGGAATGATAACATCGCAGGTGACATAGAAGAGGAAAAAAACTCACTTCTTTTGACTTTCCACTGACTCAAACAAGTCTTGCACGCCTTCCAGACACACAGTATGTGCAACTTAGCCAGCATTCGGTTCGGCTTGGTTCGATTGCTCATATGCCGATAATACTTTGTATACTGATAAAAATTTCTTGCAAAATGTCAATTCTTGAGGCGAAATTTTTTTTGAGGTGGGGGTTGTATGTTGAAGTACAGTACCACTGTATTGTGCTTCAAGAGACCGACTTTTCTTGTATTTTACTGCAGACTTGAGGAGTAGTTATCAAGTTTTCAGTAGGTGCAGATGATTACAGATGATCAGGCTGGTGATTAGTATATTTGTGATGCTGAATACTTGGAACAGATGAGAGGGGAAATGACGTTGCTGCTGGTGTTGTTACATAATTAACCAATTTTTAACCAATTTTTGGGCACTTTGTAGCCTGTAACAATAAAACATGTGTTCCCATCTCTTGAATTTATTCTGTATAATTTCAATTTAATTTAAGTTAATAGGAACAAAGGAGTAGTGGCCCAAGACTTTTGCGCAGTACTGAATATGATAAACACTGAAGTTGGCAGCATCAGTATATCACAATGTCCGTGCAGACTCTGAAGCTGAACACTTATCCACCTCAAGCGAACTCTGGGCCTTTTCAGCATGCAATCATGGACTAGCAATGGAACTATTTCTACAAAAGCTCTGCGCTTGAAATTCTTCTGTGATAAAATCCAATAGAGCTGTCAAATAGGGCTGCTGAAGTCTATTCCAGGAGACTTTACTGCGGATAGAGTCATATCTGTTTAAAAAATTCATCTCCCTGGCCACCTGCCCTTTCATTCAAGCATATGGATGAAAGTCACAGCTAATAACAGCCACCGCTGCACAAAGACATCACCATCTGCCCCACACGAGGATCAAACAGTCCTGCAGGCCCAAGACAAGGAAGATCCTACAGCTGCTCAACATGTGGGGTCTGGCTACAGCATCCTCCGTTGGTCACACACACCAGCTAGCCAGGACACAGGCGCACACACACTTTGCTGGATAATGGATTTTAAAGTAATAAGTGTGTGCTTGTTTTGTTCGCTGCTTAACATGATGCTTTAGATGTTCTGTTGACCGAGGTCAGTTCTTTTAAGTGTGTTGCAATACAGATGTAACTGCATGTCAATGATTTTCAGTGTTTATGGAAATAAACACACAATAGGCCTTCTTACGCTTTGAGAACCTTCTAAGAATTTTTTTTTTATATATATGGCGCCATTCAGGGAACTCCTTTTTCTTCTATTTTTCCAAGCACCAGTAAGTTTAACATTTTTATTTCACCTTGTCACTCTGAGCTTATCAATGAAAATGACCTGATCATTAATCCAAGAAATATAGAGGGTGGTGTGTATGAATTCTGGATTCTGACTGGTGGGAGAGGATGATTTTATTTTTCCTTTATACCACAGGGGTGTGGAATTCTTCAATCTGACTGGTCAGATGGTGGGCATTATTTTTGTTTGGCCGCACAACTGGGAACAGTAGTCATATAATAACTATAATGATAAACAAATATAATATACTATATTATATTTGAATACTGTACATTATTGTTTCTGTAGTAAGAGCTTAAAGTAAGAGTAGTAAGAGTGACTTATATGGTGGACGGGCTACTCATTTACTAAAGTACATAAAACATCACATTGAGTGACATCATAGTGTGATGCTTTTTTTCCCAACATCTGGGGCTTTTCGGAGATCTAAACATAAAATTCTCCTTGTTTTAAAATTATGTCATAATGGTATTTGCATGTCCTCTTTAAATGCATGTGCCCACTGTGCCCAGGTTAGCTCAGTGGGCACATGCATTCAATCTTTTTCTTCTTCTTCTTCTTCTCCTTCTTCTTCTTCTTCTTATTATTATTATTATTAACTTCAAGTGAAAGAAATGTATTTGCAACTGCAATTACATAAGACATAACAGGAAGTTAACTCATTTTATAAATGTTCTGTAACATTAATTATACAACATTTAGTTCCAACAGAGTACTCTGACTGGATGAGAGGCATTCCACGAGTGGTGATAATAGAGCATAACACATATTTATGCTTAATAATATTTAACACTATTTAGGATTCAATCGCAGAACCTGAAAATTAGCTGTTATTTTATTTAAGTGGAAACATAAAGTAAATCTCTGCGCCAGTTGCGGTTAGTTAGTTGGTTCTGCCGGGTGTGGTAAGATATGTGCTGGTGATGCATAATAACTATAATAATTAAACAAATCATAATCTGTTGATATTCAATGGCGTTTGTAAAACTCTTTTGTATAAAAGCAATGTTGCCCCGTAAGATGCATCACAGCGGTGTTGATATTCAGTACAACCGCACGCCCTCTTTTGCTGAAATTTTAACTATAAACTACTACAAAATATGAGGCGTTTCTTCAACATCTGAATCAACATTTCAGGACCTGCTCTTATTGGACAATCATCATCGTCAGAGTGTTAACAGCATCACAACACAGCACATCATTTATTATTTTAAAAATAACATCATGCAGTACATAGAAATAGAACAGACAATTGTAATGAAGTTGGTCACATTCCTGAAATATTCAAATCAGTAAAACATGAGAAGCGTCAAGTTAAAGAAACACATTTCACTCTCAAGGTGTTACATGAGGTTACATCAGTGAAATCCATCCTAAACTGTTAATACGACGGAAAACGGCAAGTAATCTGGGGTGAGAAATGTTTCCACTGCAAGAAATTCTTGCAGTGGAAAAATCATCCCTCACTCTGCGCTGTTATCATTTAGCCTACAGTACAGTATATCCACACTAATGCACACTGTAACTGACTTTCTACTTCTTGCTACTCGATGACCTGCTAAGACATCTGACAGATGGATTTCACCAGCGTGTTCTAACGCTCTCACACTTCTGCCCCTGCTTGACTGGTGCTTTCCATATTGGACTCCTTCGCTCCTGACTGCTGTCATTACCGTTCACTCCTCACTGCTGTCATTACCGAACAGAGAATAATCCCGAGACAAGCTTTTCTCTCTCATTTGCTCTACAGCTTTAAGTCCATTTTAATGCTATTGATTTGCACTGAGATACTTGTCTGCTCCAAATGCAAAAGCTCATCAAGTTGTCTGAGGTATTCACGTCCTGGACATAATGTGTGTGTGCATGTGTATGCGAGCATGTGTGTGTATGTGTGTGTCACTGGCATGCATGGCAGCACGGAGCCTCAGCTGTTGCTGGATCTCCGAGCAGGTGGGGGAATGACCGTCTGTAAATGAGCCGTCTCTCTGGCAACAATGAAAAGATTGATGCGATTAGTTTTTCATTATGTGCCGCCTCCCTGAATCCTAATCATTTCAGATGGTATGTCTGAAAAGCGAAAAAGAGAAACTATTTTACGTGCCAGTGGACAGAAAAAATGCACTTTTAGTCTCACTGTCTCACTGATCAGGACTTCTCAAAACAATCCTGAAAATCTCAACACACCATGATGAGATTTAATATATGCCATAATGTGACCTTTCACCATTTTGTTGAACTTGAATGATTAAGATAAAACGTTTTTCATGGCTTTAAGTATGTAGCAGGAGTAAAGAATAACTTAAAGAGTTTGTGTGACATCAGATACAAAGACATAGTTCACTCCTATGTCCAGTTGTGCCGCGCATGGCACTTGGGCGAGACTGTACCCGAATTTTGCACGGGTAATTAGGTACAACACATGGAGGTGGACATTGAGACAATATGAAGGATTATGGGTAACTTGTGGATCCAAGCCATGCTCAGGGTTAACCATGTGTTCCAGGGTTTAAAGTCTTAGAGAGAGGGTGGATTATTTGTTCATTTCCTCTCCAATATGGTGTTGCCAATTCCCACCCACTAGCCAGCTCTCCCTGTTGTCTGAAACTTGTGCATTCTCTGAGACAAATAAAGCCATCCTCCAAATCTTTTCAAGCTGCTGCTTTTGCAGCTTAACATGGCAGTGAGACAGTAGAACACACACACTTTGCATACATGAGCTCACAGACCAGTGGCTAAATTGCCAATATGAGGTACGGGGAAGGAATTAGGTTTTGTTAACATTTTACATTCATTGTTTTATAAAAACTTATGAGGTGAGATCAGGTCGGGTTCATCAATTAAATTCACTTTTGTGAAATGGAGAAAAGAAAAAAGTCTTTCGGCTGCTCCCATTGAGGGGTCGCCACATCCCACCATCTGGACCATATGAGCTGCACACAACTTGGCACAGGTTTTATGCTGGATGCCCTTCCTGACACAACCCTTTCGCTTTATCTGTGCTTGGGACCGACACTGCGTCCAGTGGCTTGGGTTTGGGCATTGAGTAAGAACTGAACCAGGACCTTCCACATGGCAGGCGAGAAACCTTCCTCTTAGCCACCAGTGCCCTCAGCCACACCACTCTGTTTAAGGTTCATAAATCTTATTAGTGTTTATTCATTTATTTTCACTATAACTTTTTTTTAGTCAGGGTCACAATGCTTATGAGCATTGTACATGAGGTGGGGACACCTCAACCCTGAAAGGGATGCCAGTCCATAGAAGGGCATCATGAATACACATTTCCACCAAAAGACAATTTAGCATGTTTTTTTTTTTTAAAGGAAACCAGGGAACCCAGAGGAAACCCATATAGAGACCATGCAGTAACCTTAGCTGAGGATTAAACTAACTATGGACTAATAAGACCTATTATTAATGCATTATAAGATGTTTAACAAGTCTATGAGTTAAAATACATGTTACATTGATTATACAGTATTTTCATGAAAACAGATTTATTAAATCCAGAGAACGCTGAATGACATTTTTAATGCTTGACAAGTCAGTGAGGCGTCTAAAGCTTGTAGAAAATGACTTTATAATCTAACCCTGTTCTAAAAGCCATAATAGTCAAAGATGCCTGTAGATTGTCTCTTATTAATTCCACTAGAAGTGGTAATGGGGAAAAATTGCACTAGGAAAAAAAGGGCAAAATTAAAATAATTCAAGCATATAACCATACATTTATATGTCTGATATGGCATATGACTTGGTCTTCCTGGCAAAAGAAAAAGGATAAAATGAGACAAGAAATATGAATAATCCCAATTTGCATAGATAAAAAAAAACTGTTGGGTCTGGCCTAAAATGATGGTAATAAGATAGTGCCGAGCCGAGCGTGTCTCACAGCGAGAGATGGAACTGCATGATGTCTAAATCCAACACACACACTGGCTAAGTCATTTGCATCTTGAGTGCTGCCAATAGTCATCACGACGTGGTGTAATCTCACACATACAGAAAAAGTGTTAAAAAAAAAAGAAGAATCTTGAGCTAGGCAATTAGGATGCTGACTATGTTTGGAAGAAGGCTGTAATAATTATCTATTATATAACAATTGTGGAGGTGAGAAGCCTCCAAAAGGAAATAAACTGAGCTTAGCTAATGCTGCTGGATTTCAAACACTTCATTTCATTTCCAGCACTTAAAAGATAGCTTGCTCTTTGTAAAGCTTTATAGTCATTCAAAGCAACTGGGCTTCACGGTGGAAGGCGAAAAGTCTTCACTACAAATCACATCTTCCTCTTCTTTACCTCTTTAATTGTATTATGCAGTCATATATCTCAGCATATAATGGCCATGGAATTGGGGTATTCTTATAATTTCAGCACAGTAGGTGCTAATTAGCAGAAATGAAACCCAAATGGATTGGTCTTGTCATACGCAGAGTGGAAAGGACTCGAAATAGATACAATAATTGAGCTTAACTACTGTACATGACATGCACAATCAAGAAAACGCTTTTCTTTTTTTTTTCTTTCAGATCAGAAGTCATTTGTGCAATGTAGCATAATCGAATAGCACTCACTATGCAATAAAGCGCTTCAAAACTGTCTGCCAAATGATATCACCTTCCCGTTGAGGATGATTTTCTCGCTCAACTTGGAACAACAAGAGTATTAGGTGTGTAAGCTGAAAGGCATCGAGTTATGCTGAAAATCAGTAGTGACCAGATACCAGCACAAACAACTGAGGGTCAAAACAAGAAAAAAAAATAATAAAGGGGCAAAGAAAAAAAACCAACAATATGGTCATGTAATACCTATCTAATGTTATTTTTTTTCCCCTGTGATAGCACAGATGCTGCGGCGACATGAACAACTTTCAAAATCTACCCTTGCTTAGTTTTCTGTTACGCACAAATTAGCTCTGGGGTAAAAAAAAAAAAAAAAAAAAAAACACAATGGTGCATGCTGTCATAGGAAAATAATTAACAGTGGGGTGGTACAGTATGATGCCATGACAATCCTGAAAATGTTTTCCAATAACATCACATCCTATACTTGTTTTTGTTTCTCTTACACCACAACGAATTTTTTTTTAATTAATCTAATAACACAAATAATAGTTTATAGTTACATTTACAATTAGACATTTGGCAGAGTGACTTTCAAAAGTGCTTTGAAATTTCGGTCATTGGATAGATCCTTACACTAGGTTTATAAGTTACTAACGAAGTACCATCAGTCAAATGAAGCCAAATATCTAAGTAACAGGTAGGTCTTTAGTCGTTGCTTGAAGATTGCCAGTGACTCAGTAGTTACATACTTACATTTAATGCTTTTCAAAACTGATGAAACAAGTTCCTTTTATCATGTACTGTAATTTATAGCAGATTGACTATTTGGCCATATAGATGCTGGAGTCAGCGTTGGACTCCAGCTCCTAGTGGACAACTTGACCTACTAACATGGCCACCACAGACTACAATTCACAACTATCTCTGATCTAAAACTGCTATTTGTAGATGCACAAACAGACTCCTGATGCACTCCTGTTCCAAGAGCTGGAACCAGATCCAAATAAACATTTCAAAGTCCACACATGATTCAGTGGTTAAAATGGAGGCCTGAGATAATACAAGCACTGAAGTCATCATTTTAGGAAAGGTCCAAATGAAAGATCTCAAGTGTTTCCCCTATCTTGCAGTTATTTCGCGTGGTGTTCTGTGCACCAAAGTGCTAAATATAGAACATTTTTACAACATATATATAACAATATACCACTACGCTGGTACCATTGCTTCATTTTGCGGTTTGTGGAACAGTCAATGTGCCCTTCAACATTTTGCTATTACAGTACATGAGACCAGTTCCGAGCTTCATTCCATCCAATCAAATTAGCAAATATCTCAATTCAGGTTTTAGGATTGCACAACTGGTTCACACACCTTCTCACATTCACGTTCACTTTACTACTGATCACATGCATCTGAACTCAATCAACACTACGCACTATTTAAGGACCCCATGTACATTCTCTCACTGTGAAGCATACACACCATGTGTTCGATAACACTTGCTACCGATCCTTGTTTATTAATTGTCTCTACTTTTCTCAGTATGTGCTTGCCCGCCCTCGCTCGTATTGTTCACAGATTGCTTGACCCTTGCCTGGTTCTTGACCTTAACCTTGATTCCCATGTTTAAATGGTTTGCTACAATTAATAAAGCTCTGTGTACTTGCCTTCCCTAATCATGCAGGTGTTGTTTAAAATCAGAAGTGGAGGCGATGGCAAAAAGTGAAGAAACAGCACATTCACAGTTGGGAAGCTGAGAGAGAGAGAGAGAGACTCTTTAATTTATGACTTTACGGATACGAAGAGCTAATTCAAGCTCGGTAAGTAAATTAGATTTTAGGACTTCCACTTTTACTTGAATAATATTTTACCTAGGTTATTTCTGCTTTTATGGTGGCATGGTGGCTTAGTGACTAGTACTGTCACCTTGCACCTCCACGGTCGGGGTTTGATTCCCGCCTCGGGGCTGTTTGCATGTTCTCCCCATGTCTGGTGGGTACTCCGGTTTCCTCCCACAGGCCAAAGATAGGCAGGTTAGGCTAATTGTCCTTCCCAAATTGCCTGTAGTGTGAATGACAATCAGTCATCAAGCTGGCAACCCAATCCCTTAAGTAACTACCATAGAAACGACCGATATATCTCCGGGGTGGGGAGTCCCCGTCGCCCAATGTGCTGGATGGTGTGCTGTACTCAAGTACAGGATTTGTGTACTTTTACTCTGTATATGACGTATACTGTATGTCCAAAGGTGTGCAGACTAATGTGTTTGTAGACTAAATTCTAGATCTATGTAGTTCCCACTTTATTGTTAGAACCTTCACTCTTTTTGAAAGGCTTTCCATAAGATTTATTTCAGGTCGGCTATGGGGTTTTCCCCACTGTGTGAGGAGTGAGGAGTCCTGGGCATGTAGTTGGTATTCCAATTAATCCAAAAGGTGATAGGTGGAGTTGAGGTCCTGGCTCCATGCAGGACATGGGGTTCTTTCACTGAAACCTTGGAAAACCATGTCTTCATGGACCTTGCTTAGTTCACAGGGACACTGTCGTACTGGAACAGGTTTGGACCTTTAAGGTCAAATAAAATAAAATAAAATAAAATAAAAAATATATACATATACATATTTGTCATATAGACAACCATACACAGTATTATGTGCAGTAAAATGGTTATTATTAAGCTGAGATAATGTGTAGTGTCTGTCATACAAGTCCAGGTGAAAGGGTTATTGCTGTAGAAACAATAACATATATTAGAATGAGTTCATTGATATAAACGTGTGATTAAAATTATAGCCGGGATTTTTGTTCGAGCTGCTGTTATTGAAAATAAAATAACACCTTCTGACCAATCAGATTTAATTAGGTGTCTTAGGTGAGGACTCCCTTGACTGAAATCGTTCTTGACTGCAATCAGGTACCCCTCTGCTAGTCTGATACTACTAATTATATCCTAATTTTACATATCTGTTCTAGGTGTTAATCCATAATTACACATCAGGAGCTTTTTTGTTATAGTTCAACATCTGGCTCTTATCATCATCAGGTCTCATATGGGACTGAACAATAATGCAAAGAGAAATCCCAGTTGGTCTCCTTGCATGTATTTATTTTCTTTGTCCTCTAACCTGCCACCATCCCATTCAGGTCTATCAGACAAATAATAAATGATAGTACGCAGTTAATGAGAGTGGGCTCTTCTCAAAATGAGCGCTCGTGCCCATTCCAATCGGCAGGCTGCTGTCATTAATCAAATCTGTCTGATAATGGCCCGGCCATGCCGCACTAAAGGATAGGAGATATTGCAGAATATATTGGATGACGTTTCAGTGTTTCATACTTTGCCAAAGAGCTTTTCGATGTAGTTCGTAACACCCTAGTGGTACCTCTGCTGTGATCATATGCCCTGGCTTTAGATCCGTCCATTAAACACAGAAACCTGCGCTGCTATTGGAAGGAACCTAAAACCTTCAGGCGTTCTGGCAGCGCTGGATCAATAGTGTTGAGAGCACGGTTTAACTTACTTCGTTTAATTAAGCCTCCATTCGTCTGGCATAAACAATCATGATAGAACCCCACTAAAACTGCTTAGGCTCCTGTACAGACATTCACAGACATCCACACACACTCTTTGAGGATCCAATTATGGCTCTCAGCTAATGCCTCCCCCTACTGGATGAGCCCTTGATACTGTGTGAACCTTTTCTTTGTGTTGGTCTTTACATCAACTTTTTTTTTCCAAAACCATGTCATCCAAAACTATTAATATGGATGGGAGGGGGGGAAAAAAATCATGCTTCCTGGATCATGATTCAACAAAAAAACATGTGACTAGATAAAGTCACGTCCTTTCCTGATTTTACATCACATACAGTACCATACTGTCATAGCTCACCAAATCATGATTTTTGGAATTTATGTACAAAGTTGCCAAAGAATACAACAAAAACCTATTAAAAACTGATGATGATGATGATGATGATGATGATGATGTAAGGGGTTTGTTAAGTTATGTTGAGATTTAAACATTTTTTCAAGGGTTCTTTGAGTAGAAAGGCATTATATAGAACTTTATATATATATATTTTTTCAGCCAGTCCAAATAAGTGTCCATTAATACTACCCGTAGTTTTTACTGAATGAAATATGCAGTAATGGGAATCCATAACACTGCAATAAGATTGAGTCAGTATCCTATGATGAGACAAGAACAATTAGCCTTTATGAATGTACTGCTATTAGAATTAAATCTTCACAGCAGTTGTTTGAATAATGAAGCAAATGGAGTATTCAAATATATCTCAATTACACAAACAGTGAGTATTATTCATATATTCTTTTTAAATCCAGCTTAGATTTTCGGTCCCCAATGCTAAAATAATTCTTCCTGTGCTTGGTGGGTTTCCTCTGAGTACTCCAGTTTCCTCCCACGTTCTAAAGACATGTGGTATAGGCTGATTTATGTTAACTAATTTGCCCATAATTGGGTGTGAGTGTACGTGACTGTGCCTTGTGATGGGTTGGCACGCCATCCAGGGTGAGTTCTCTGAGAAATACAGAATAAGCGGTATGGAAAATGGGCGGATGGAGGGATAGAATGATGGAAACAGAACAGAATAAACATTCTAGGATCTTCTAATTGCAATGCCTTTGAGATAACATTGTGGTTTTTTTTGTTTGGCCACAAAATAATATGAAACTGCAAGACCAGAAACTGAGTAGCTTATGACACAGTATTATTTTTATGACCATTGCCATGGATTATGTAATATATATATATAAAATAAAAGTTTATATACTTTCAGAATTCACATAATGCCAGTAATGCATAATGCCTGGTATACTTCAGGATTCCAAGACTGTAATAAAGTGTAATATTATCCATCATCTCCATCCTTGTCTTTCTGTGGTCACAGCGGTCGAATTCAATTGTTTTGTCTGTCTCACCGCCTCAGCTGTAAATACAATACAGTAGTTTCCATGAGTTAAGTAGTATAATGGACACTGAATAGATATTCTTAAAATTGAGCTTGATGCCTTCATACATCCTTTCACGGTCACAAAAAAAATCTCAGCTGCTTCGTATAGTTATTAGATCAGTACATACTACAAATTTATTATTTCTTTGCTTCAAAGTAGGGCTGCTTTTTATCCTCGAAACAATATTGTTTTCCAAAAGTAGCATTTTTATCCATCATACCAGTTTTACAGATCCTGTGTGTGAAAATAAATAAGCATCTCCAGAGATTTGTCCACAGTCTAATGGAGCAGGAAGAAAGGAATAGAATGCATGCATGAGGTTTTAGGTGTGGAAAGCCATTGTCTTACAAGGCACACCGGCTCTCTTACAAATAATAGCATGCTTATCAGGTGTCAGCAAGATAAATGCATCGAGACAATACAGCTCTGTGTACTAACAGCTGTTGTCTTAGGGACATCTGGATGAGGAAGCATTCAGGAGATGCTTATGCAGAACAGAGCTGTAAATAAATATAACTTAAATAGACAGAGAGAGAGAGAGAGAGATGCTGTGTTTACTAGAACATTTTTAGTGGAAGAGGTATCTAGTACGTAATCCACTGAGTGATTGACCTCTCTTAGATTATAGCAGTAACAGATGATCGTTCCACATACTGGATAATGATTATAATGTAGTGGATTTTTTTAAGACATTGTAATAATTATATGGGGGTCTCACTCACTTACTCACTCACTCATTGTCATCTATATTGCTTAATCCTGTATATAGGGTCACAGGGGGCCTGGAGCCTATCCCAGGAGGCTTAGGGCACGAGGCGGGGTACACCCTGGACAGGGTACCAATCTATCACTGGGCACACACATACACACACCCACACACACCTAATCTGCATGTCTTTGGACTGCGGGAGGAAACTGGAGTACCTGGAGAAAACCCATCAAGCACGCAAAGAACAGAGGCAGGGATTGAACCTATCCAGGAATTGAACCCAGACCCTGGAGGTGCAGGGCGATAGTGCTAACCTCTACACCACCATGCTGCCACTATATAGGGGCTTTACACACGTAAATCTACCATCAGATCTTCCTCACGAGAGGTTATATATATTTAGAGTTTATATATTTTTTTTAAGTCAGTGGTGTTTACATATTAAGCCAAAATATTTTGACACCCAATTAAGAATGTTTTCATCTTACTTTATTAATGTACTTTGATGTTTAGAAATGTAGCACATGCACAATATATTAGTAGACTTAGTCTAGACAGACTTTCTCTTATTCACACTCATCCTCTATGCCACTTTTCTCTACAGGGTCACAGAAGGCATGGAGCCTATCCCAGGAGACTTGGAGCACTAGGCAAGGTATACCCTGGACACGTGCCAGGCAAACGAAGGACATGAACACACACACACACTCTCACTCACTATGAGAAATTTGGAAATGCCAGTTAGGTTGCATGTCTATGGACTGTAGGAGGAAACCGGAGTACCCAGAGGAAACCCACCCAGCATGGGGAGAACATGCACACAGACCCATGGTGGGAATCAAACCCGGACCCTGGAGGTGCGAGAGGCGACAGTGCTATCTGCTTCATCCCACCGTACAGACTTATTAACATAATTAAATCATTTTTTTGAAAAATTAGCAGAAATGCATAATTCCAACAGATAACAGCGTTGCAGTTAATTATTTTCTGTATTTTTATTTTACTTAAATTTCATCACTGTAGCTCCCGATCCAGTTCCTAGAGCTGTGCCTGGTGCACTTCAGAGCAGACTACCAGAAATATCCAGAATGCGTTGCACATCAAATACTACCAAACGTTCTGACTTCAAAATTGCTGACTGCACCGTTAAAGGCTCATGCATTTGGATATATTAAGTCTATAAAACAAAGCTTTATATCCAGTGTTGATATCAGTGCAAGATAAAAATACAGTCCTATTAGTACCATAGCGCTGACGAGCTCTTGAATCTGATGTGTGATATTCATTACTATTATTTCTATAGTGACAATTTACACAGGGACCTGTACAGCAGACACTTCATATAAAGTAAGGCTAATAATAGCTAAAGTTTTATTAAGGAATAAAAATCATTGCCCCCCCCCTTCAGTCTCTTTTCTTTGTACAAGTTTTCTGACACAGGAAAGTTTTTGAATAACGTGAAAAGTTGATTTGTTAATACAGTATATTTTTCTCATCAACTTCAAGAAAGAGAGAAAGGTCATCTTGGTGATTAAATAAGTGGTCATAGCTTTTATGAGATAAATACTATGGGTTCTAGTCAAACCAGAACTTTTGATTTTACAGAATACTCAGTACGTGATTGGACTGCTTGCTTCATGTCTGAAATCCTAGCCTCACAGGAACTCCTTTAATGATCCAAACATGTGGAAATGGCTTAAAGCGAGGTTAGGGCTGTACAGGGATGTGATTTTATTTTATTTTTTTTTTTTAATGGAATAAAATTCCTCAACACTGAACTAGAACAGATCTAGCTGGATGGATACAAATGCTTTAGTTAACGTGTATAATTTAATGTCAATGCTGTAAGAGATGTAGGTGTCAACTGAACATTAAGGATTTTGTAACAAAGAAAGGCTTTTATTCATTGTGACTGATTTCTGAACATCAAATTCCTATGACCATCATTCATCAAGTTTGAAGAGACAAAAAAAAAATCTGTTTAAAGATTAAAAGTGTTCAGAATGTATGACATGCAAACCCGAAACGTGTAAAATGACCACATTACAGTAATATTTAGCCTTTTCGTTTGACACAGAAAAAAAAAAAGTGGATAATGTGTTCAGCTTGGTGGTCCCAGCTGACTTAATTAAGAAGTGTGAGCTGTGGGCTGAATGGCATAACCTTGCAATCATCATTCTCTTTTTCTCCCAGCTCTCATCCTCACCCCCTACTGCTGCCTCTCTCTGTTCACACTCACCATGTCTTCTCATCTTCCTCTCCTGCTTGAAATTTCCTGATGTGTCTCACGGCACTAAAATGGAGCAACAGCTTAATCGAATCGCCTTCAACTGTGTGAGGAAAATGGCGGCTGAGTTAAGAGGAGACATGCCACCAATTAACAGACACCGGGCCAGTGCCACAGGGAGCGATGGCACATGGTGTAGATGAGTTTGTATTCCAACCTTTTCATCTATTTTTCCCTTTAAGTCACATGACAATGCTAATCCTTATGTATGTGAATGTGTGAGAAAGAGAAAAGAAGGCTTTGCTAAAGTTTTCATCCCCTAGATCTGTGAGTTAAAGGATATGTTCACTACGCCTTGCCAATACCACGTGGATTTTTCACTGTTAAAACTGTTGAAATGCACAAAAAGCAGAGAAACTCTTGTTGAGAACGCTCTCAGTTATGAAACACATGGCAGATGGCAGATGATTTTAATGAGTCTGGGTGACATTAAAACAAATCTGATGAGCAGTTACCGTATCTATTTTTCACCTCAATATTCATATCCATTCTCAGTGATATTCCTTAAAGGAGAGAAAATAGTATTTAGCAAGTCTTCTAGTCAAAACAGCTATTGATGAGTGTGTTCCTGTGTTTGGAAATACGCTCTGTTGAGACCGAGAGTCTTGGACGGGAATATGGTGCACTTATAGCACACGTGGGGTTTACATTCGCCGAGCGTTGAAGCAGCTGTTGAACATCAGGATCCAGAGGCGTGCGTAGGGCTTTCCCGTTCATGACTGATTTGTTTTCTTAACATAACCCTGAACACTATTAGCAGCCTTTCTAATATCTATTATATATACTTTTATAACATTATCCATCATTGGACACAAATAAAAGACTTTAAACATGTCGTAGTAAATCAGCTTTCTTGATTTAACTCGTATGGAATTTCTTCATTCCGAATACACAAGTTTAGTCTATTGCTTACCCGTTTCAAACTATACATGATCTATTGATTTTTGAAGTCATACTGACTCAAATGTATTTGTACTTCTGTATTCTTAAAGTATATATTTAACACCACATTTGTGTCACATCAAGTTGCAAAGTTGCAACCATTTTAACCAAGTGTTAAAAGGGAAACAATAAAATACATCCTTATACAGGATGAAGAAAAAATTATGAAGAAAAAAAAAATCCCCAAATAAGTTGTGCACATTCATTTTTTTACATTTGATATATTTTATTTGTCATTTATTACATTCAGGTAGTCAGCTGACTCCATGCTATCGCCACATAACTGTGTTGAACCGAGACCTGAACAATTAAATCAACCGAGTAAAATAACTCTATATTTACTTTAAATATTAAACACAACTGCGATGCAACTTCACCAAGCCTACTGATATTTCTTTCTTTCTTGGATTGCTTTCCAGCATTTCGTTCAATGCTAAAGACGTACAAAATACGCATTAATCTCCTTTGAACAGATGATATTGAGATGTGTCTGCTGCTTATGCTCTGTAAAGACTTCAGAATGGCTCTAATCAGAGGTGGTGTAAATTGGTGATTTCTCAGGCTGGTAACTCTAAATGAACTTTTACTGCAGGAGAGGTAGGTTTT
>JAOVVB010000008.1:1453561-1485911 GCA_028570985.1 Heterobranchus longifilis | reverse complement strand
TCTTACCCTAACTGTTTTTTGAATGAAAGATTTCAAAGTACTGCACACACCATTCAAGGTAAAAAAAAAAAAAATTTTAAAAACCCACATATGAAAGTTTCACTTTCATACCAGGAATATTACAGTTCAGTCCTGCTTTTTCTGGCAGTCCATTAACAAATGAGACAAACATTCCAGTTCCCCAGGGTCGTGGGCTTTCTACACTGGCAGAATGAGAAGAAAAAGTCTATAAGTTGATCCTCTGCATTATGATCCACTAGATGGAGCAGCAGAGCCAAGACAGGTCTCGAGTCATGTGATCCATGACCCTGGGTTGCTCATTCCCATTATTCAGCAGACGATGATTGAGAGCATGCACACACTGTAAATCTGGACTCACTTACACTTCTCACATTGGTGTTATGATATTCATCACAAAGGCTGTACTGCCTATGACAAAACCTTCTTGTTATCTAGAATTCCACAAGGACACGGCCTAAAGCTAATCCTTTGCAGCTCTTTATTTAGGTTTTAAGGAAAGAATTGGCCTTGTGTGAATATGATTTATTATTCTTTTAAATCTTTGTTTTGTTTTGGTTTTCAGGCAGACAACCCTTTTAGTTTTACAGGTCTCTGATAGGCTGTGTGGTTTTTTTTTTGTTTTTTTTTTTAAGTGCAACCACAAGTCAAGTGATTATGTAGTCACTTTGGATGGGGGGGCAAAAAAAAGAGAAAAACAAGAACCCACAGTCTCGACCCATTATTTGGAGGCTATGTCTTTGTTAGTAGTGCTGGCGACAGAAACTGCCAAATTGCTCATTCACTGGCCCTGCGAATATGAAAAGGTCATGTCCTTTATAACACAAAGAGCAAATGGATATCACATCGGCACACTACGAGACCGCGAACAGTAAACAAACGGGAATTATTTAAAGTAATGGCTTGAGCAAATGTAATTGGTTGTTGGTACAAAACTAATGAACCTTAATGTTTGTTCTGTTTCAGCAATGATTTTCCTGATCAAAGTCAGGATTGCATGTTTTAACATTTCTCAGGCTTCCAACATACATAAATCCGTTTCAGAAAGCGAATACATTTAATCTACCTTTAATTGTACTGTGGGACAGTTTTCATAGGGAATGACTGAGAAACAGACTGCCTTATTAGGTACAGCTTAATGTGATTATTGCATGGGAACTGACTGATAATGCAGCGTCTGTTGGGCAGGATTGTTTCTACAGGGCATGACGTACTTGCAAAGCTTGAAGGAAGACAGTTTTACAGTTTCTTAGTGGGTGGCAAGACTAACATGATTTACAAAATTCAGGTACTCCTGGCCAGCTCTGAGGGAACTCCATTAACAATTAGTAAAAGACTGAAAACAAGGCCAACATACAAATCTGCCAGGTCTGCACAAGGTAACTAAAAGTCTGCTTTTGATCATCGGCCAAGTAAGTGTACTTATTGTACTGGGGAAGGAGAAGTACCCCTAACGAATGCAGGGCTCGCGTGCAAAGCCAGCGCTGCTTCATGCTGGTGGTGCTGTGGAACAGTCGGCTTCCCTGACGCAAAGCCAGCTGGGAACCATCAGGCCCTGCAGTCTTTCCACATCCCCAGAGTTAGCATTTGGACTCCTTCTGCCCTTGTAGATGTGTCAGGCGGCAGGACTGACACCTCACGCCTAGGGTTAGCTCTGTGGTGAATTCTGAGGTTTTCTTGGGACACAGATAGGCTCTAGAAACCAAGACTTATTTTTGACAGATTTAAGACCAGTAAATAGTTATGGATTTGGTTTAAGTTGTTTGGTTGAAGTTTTATTTAAGTTGTGGTTATCTTAAGGGAACTTTGGCAGGAATAGTAAAGTACTGTTATACTGTAATACTCTAGACATTTCTTAGTCACTGTAATCTGCGTGACTGCAATAGCGGCTTTGCGTGCGACAGGGGGGGAAATCATTTAAGTAATTAGATTGACTTGTTCACGTTATAACAAGATTAGTACAAACCTTCATATCAACAAACTCAGCCAATCTGGATTCACGCTAATTAACTACACGTGACATTTGCTTGCATCATTTCTATAAATTCTAACCACATTACTCTGGTTTGTCTGACGAAAGTATTTCACCTTGTCATGATGTCATGTGCAATATGACCCTGAGCGTGTTTTTTCTTTTTTTCTTTTTCAGTCAGCTGTTTCTGATTTGGCTTGGCTTTAGTTGGCCATCCATAAGATTGAAGCTTAAATCATTACAATGCCTTACTTAAGTATTCACCTCATTTCATCCCACAGTCTGTAAACATCTGATGGCAAATTGTCCTTAGTACAGTAGTTATGCAAACTGGAAGTGCCCCCTTCTTACTATTATGGCTGTTCCTTAGAGATTCATGACATATAAAGGCAATTAATTCCATTTCAGTTCCATGTTGTAACACTAGGAAATGTGGAAAACCTAAATATGTATGCAGCACAATATATGTCACTGTGTATACCTTAAGGTACTTTGTGGACACAAGTTGAAAACCCGTCTCTAAACATTCAACCACAAACTTATTTCATTCAAAGAGAATGAAAGCCCACTTGTTCGGCGACTAGACGTACTGGCGCGTATGCTTTTGCTGACTTCTTTGGGGCTCACTTATGGAAGCAGAATTTCTTTCATTTTTACTTTCTATAACTAAACTTTTGCCATCTTTTCATCACCAGCCGTTTGTCATCGACCATTTGTCATTAACCCTTTACCATCTTGGCAGTTTTTACACACATTGCACGGCTAAACAATGTGCCCTTGTAGTCGGAAACACTGAAGTGCATTCTCTGGCTCTGACTAACTGATTGTGGTGTAAGAGGAAGTCATGGTCCACTTTTTGGATTCCATGAGAGCAGGTGGAGTGTAATGGTGAATTACATTTACACAGTTAATTGTTTGACACATCTCATATATTTTATCTAGACTTGGCACAGAGCATTGAGGGAATTATGAACATATTTTCCATTGGTTTGGGTAAAAAACGCTATTCCTGTAAACTGTAACATCCATTGATGGAACCTGGAGGGATAGTGCTGAAAACTGTCAACTTCATGGAAGAAATGAGGCTGGAGAAAAGCAATAAATGACCGTGATCAGGGATCTTAAACACTTGTTGCATCTTGAAAAATCAACAGTATAAATCACAGCTATGTGTAATAGTGAAAGTACACACACAATAACTCACAGGAATGGGATTAAACAGCTGTGTGGCCATCAGAAAACTACTTGTTAGTGGAGGCGGTCTAACTGAATATGAGAGTGAGCAGTTGCAGGAGTAGTCTTAAGGGGACACCAGTTACTCTGTTACTGTTTTTTTGCCATATGTTGTCCTCCTTCAGATACCTTAAGAAACTGTCAGTAGAGTTCGCTATTGCCAGTCTGGCCCCTGGGGATGAATTCCTGATACACAATGCTGCGAATGTCAAAAAAGACGATGAACATGCACTTGCTTGAGCTGCAGATGATGGGCTCTTCCACTGTGAAGACTGTTGCTTCGTACCCATACATCCAAGTTTTGTGACTGGTAATGATCCTCGACATGTAGGACAGGTCATCCATGGGACGCTGACGGAATTCTTGGCAGACCTCAATGCAATGTTCCTTTTACTCCTGGGTCAGCAGCCTGGGGATGAACTTGGCAGTAACACAGCGCATGTTCTGTATGACACACCGACAATGGCAGCAATGCTGTGGACTGTTCTCTGACGATACACATGTTGCCCAATGATTTCAACATTTTCAGGGATTGAGCTCGTTGAAGGACTTCCTGATCTCTCGTCGTTTTCCAGTGATGTTCTTCCGCTCTTGAAATGTGCCGTCTATGATAAAATAGCACACATGGTCAGAATAGCACCAGTTGCACAGCTTCCGATGTACACAGGACGATGTCTTTTGGCTCACTGACTTGTGAAAATCAGTGCTCCCTTTGACTGAAGAAATTCCTTAGTTAAGTTTTTGTTTAAAAAAAAAAAAAAAATAGTTGTTCTTGCTGTAGTTGTTGTAGTTACAGTTTAATCGTAAAGTAGGCCTACTTTTATATATATGTTACATGTTATAATATAAATCTTGAAAAGATCATATGTAACCAAGCTTTAGTTTAAATTGGTGTTATAGTAGTAAAAGTAGTAGTATTTGTTCTTGCTGTTGTAGGTATAGATGTAGAAATAAGATTTCTAGTATTACTTGTAGTATTAGACAGCTTTTGGTAATATTCTTATAAATAAATGATTTGGTAAAATTCTTTGAAACCTTTTTTAAATGTTATATGTAGGTTGAAATGATATAATACCATGTAAGAAATGTCACTTTATAGCATGAGAAACATCTACAAAATTTAATGCTATGTAAAATCCAGTGTTTTTTCTGACACTATTGTCATCTTGAAATATCAGTTTCACTTTGACCTGATTTCACTTGAAGATCATGGGTATTATTCTTACAGATTATAAGATTATGACTATTTATGCTCTAATAAATGAAGGTATAACAAACTAATGGGTTTAAAGCTAACCTGTGCTTGATGAGTAAGTTGGCTTCCCAGCATGCACTGGGTCTCTGTGCATGTATCCCAGCTGTCTGGGTAAACAGAGAGCTCAGCTCTGTGGGTGAGGAACTCACCTCCTCGGGACAACAGGCCCATGCTGAGAGCATCTGTTTCTGCATCACAAGAGAAGAGGCAGCTGCTCGATCAAAGCATGCCACATCTTTTTCTTCAGAATTTTACTAGTTGTTTTTCAGCACACTGAGATTTTCGCCCACCATTTTGCACATTGTCACAAAAAAAAACAAAAAAAATTGCATTTGTTTTGGATCTTGATCCATGCGTAGAGCGTGGACTTATTTGGGAAGAAATGTTCTCGAATGCACAGTTTCAAAACCTGAAATTGAAGCTGTTTTAACTATCATTTTTGAATGGTGTTATTAAGATTGTTATTAAAGTTATATTAATGTGTGCACTTTTGATCCACCTAATGTCATTTTCTGAAATTAGTTTGCTTTGGCCGTGGGGAATTTGTGTCAAACCCAGAATGAAAACAATCATCTGATCTCCAGCATAACTCCAAGCTATTAGATATTTCACAGCAGTTACTTTATGACCCTCTGCAATGACCGAAAGAAGCTGAACAGAGATGTCCATTGCCCATTCAATATTATCCTTCTTTCTTCCTAAAAAGCACCTATCAGGCCAGTGTACACACAGCTCACTTTGTGATTTTTTTTTCTTTTTTTTCTGACTTCCTGTCAAACTCAGAGGTCTTTCTTATTTTAACAGATGTGGGTAGGCTTGTAGCCCATCGTTCCCAAGTGACCCCGGTGTGCACTTCCTGCTCTGTAGACTAACGCACATGACAGAACAGTCTCACATTGTGCTTGTATGTTATTTATTCGAATAAATTCTTGTCATTTAGAAGTCACATCGATGTCATTCCTTGGACCTGGAATGTGTTGGAAAGCTTGTACTTCAGCACGGATTTTTGTGATTGTACCATGTGTTAGTGCAGCAGTCAGGCTAGTAAATTCTTAAAGATGAATTTATGGGAACTCAATTCGAAGAATATGGACACAAGCATTTTTCTTGGATGCATTGCAGAGCAAATGGTGTAGATGCTTTTGAAGTCAACAGAAACACTTGTGTGTACTCTCAGTTAAAGGATTAACATGCTTTGAGTGCTTTCACCCTGGGAGACCGGTATGCGATCTAACGCCACATGTGGTTCTACACTCTGCAACTTATTGGAAGTATATTAAATGCCCATTTCACCTCATTTCTTTTAACATAACAAACAAGTTCCACATCTCCATGCATTATTAAGATTTCTATAATATTCCCAATGCAATGCCTGATATGAATGGTTTACAAAACAAAAACAAAGCAGCTGGGGTGTGTTTGGATTTTTTAAATATTTTTTTTTATGTTCGCCTGCATTGCATTTACACCCTTGTTTTTTTGTTAGACCCTGCCCTGTTTGTAGATTTAAAAAATGCAGTTTAGTGGGCAAGTCACAAGTGTGTACGAAGGCAGGGCACAGAATGCAATGTAGTAATGCAATGAGGGAGGGCAGCGTTTTCGATGTTGGTGTGAATCACAGATAAAGACTTGTGACAACAGGGATTAAAATGCATAACAGTTTCAGAATGGAGAGATTGTTTAAATCAAAATAATAATAATAATAATAATAATAATAATAATAATAATAATAATTTGGATGAGCAAACAGTCAGTCCAGATCAGCCCTGTTAATTTGAGGGAACATATGGAACATGTGAAGAGAAAGTCTGTGAATGCCACAAGCCATGTGTTGTTCTTGGCTTAGGTGTTTATATTGTAATAAAAGAATCAGCCCACTGATAAATGTTTGTCATATCTATTACATTGTCTATAAATGTTAATGTGGTAAATACTCAAAAATTAAACTTAATGTAATAATAGTGAAGATTACTGATAAGCACTACACAAAATGGCCTGACTTATTATGTGTTAATGATCCCAATCACTATCAATCCATCCTCAGAATACTACAAAACTGTTTTCTATTTGCATGATATAATGTGGCGTGTCTCATTATCTAGGAGCCTTGATGCAGCATCATGCCTCTAGCAGGGTTGAACCACAGCGGATTAAGGTGTAAATTCTCTTTAATAATCACAAATAACACACTTTAATTGTAATTATAGTACATGTTTGAATGTTGTTATTGAATTTGCTGTTCAAATTATATTTGTGTGTAAGTCTTTGAACCACCTAATGTAATTTTGTGCAAATGCTTTGTTTTAGCTATGGGTAGCCGCTGTCACAGCCAGAATGAAAATATAGTCCACAGCCAGGTCCATAAGTATTTGGACAGTGAAACAATACAGTAGTGTAGTGGTTAGCACTGTCGCATTGCACCTCCAGGATCCGAGTTCGATTCCTGTCTCTAGATGCATGGAGTTTGCATGTTCTCCCCGTGCTATGATGAGTTTCCTCTGGGTTCTCTGGTTTCCTCTCACAGTCCAAAGACCTGCATTCCCAAATTGCCCATAGTGTGTGAATGAGTGTGTAAGTGTGTGTGCCCTGTGATGGATTGGCACCCTGGTGTACCCCGCCTCATGCCCTATGTCTCCTGGGATAGGCCAGTGACCATGTATAAAGGATAAAGTGGTATAGATGCTGAGTGAGTAAGAGTGAGAGTGTCTCTGTATGCCACTATGTTTAATCACAGTGTGATTAAAATGTATAGTTTCAGTTTTATTAGAAGTGGTTTAATGTGAATTGTATTAACTGAGTAGGAATCGTAATTTTTTTTTTCTCCCTCAACTCCCTAAACTTTTACTGTCTCAAATTTTACAGATTCCAAGTGTACAGTTTGATTCCAAGTGTAGAGTTTGCAAATGGGAATTGTAAATATGCAGGGCATCACTAAGCCGGAAAGAAAAAAAAACAAACCTATGAGAGAGAGAGAGAGCAACACCCCAGAAGAACACTAATGTGGATGATCACAAAAATCTGTCCTTGGTGAAGAAAAACCCCTTCACAAGTCATGAACACTCGGCAGGAGGTCGGCATTTCATTGTCAAAGTCTACAGTAAAGAGACACCTTCATGAATGTAAATATAGAGAGTTCACAAATCATCGGTAACACTGAAGAACAGAAAGGTCAGAATAAGACTTTGCTTAACATGAACCTGTTCCAAAATGATTGGAAGAGGAGCATGTGGTGAGGGAAAGGTATGGATATGTTTTAAAGCATATCAGATCAAAATCAGGCAAAAAGTTTATAATGATATCACTGGCCAAATACTCAAAGACCTAACTGTTATATTATGTTGAAATCCATCTATTAATAATGATAATGATATCATATAAATTTAAAATAACTAATGTTAGCTGATTGCTACATTCAAGTATACAATCAAATAAGGACTAATAAGGGTAATGTGTGCATACACATATAAAACATAATCCAAAACAACATTTAAAATCAAACAAAAAAGAAAAATCTGAACTAACGTAAGGTTAGTTTGCACAGATATGCTGCTATACTGTATGTCTATTGTAACATGGTCTCACTTTTCTATGTAATCCATTTTCATAATGTACATGATGTCATGCATGTCCATTTGATCATGTTCTCACTGAAATCAATGGCCCTTACTATTAGACATACTTTAATTTCTAAAAGTTGTAATGTCCATAATAACTCAGCATCTTCTGATCCTTTAAAACTGATTCAGTAGTAATGCTTCAGGACTCATTGTCTTTCTCTCCACACAACAAATGGTGCTGTCTTATGGGGAAAGCCAAGGAGGATGAGTGTTTTTTTATCACCAAACAGAGATGCTTTATGGAAAGTCAGTCACAGCTGTGGGGAACTCCTATTGTCAAGAGAGAATGAAGTGACGCTTGACCTCCTTTTGTCTTAACTTATAATTTCATTACATTTAAAATTGTTGGGTATGTGCCGGAATCGATGGCTTACTACAATTCTTAGATCTCAGCACGCCCATCGTGATTTATCGTAGGCTGCTTGTAGGCTACTCCCAGCACACTGTTAATGCAAACTATATGCTCTGTGTAATATCTTGTCAGTTCATTACCAAGCCTTGTATTTCTGTGGTGATTTTGACCCTGTTTCTGGTTTCCTGTCCTCTGATCCTGTTCTGTCCTCATATACACCAATCCGACAAAACATTGGCACCACCACCAGGTGAATTGAATAACATTCCTCATCGGTTACATGCCAGTAAACTGGCAACAAGATCATGGTCCTCACGAGGTCCATTTACACTCGTGAGGACCAAGGGCCAGCCTACCTGGTCCAATCCCAAAAAAAAGCCAATGTGGCACAACCTGCCAAAAAGTCAATGCTGGCCATGACAGAAATGTATCAGGACTCCCAGACCATCACACCCCACTGTGCATGGGGTCTAGTAGGCAAATAGTTCAAGGTTATTGACCCAGCTTCCAAATTTCCCAAAGCCAAATCTGATCGAGCATACATAGGATGTGCCTGGTCCAAGCCCGGTCTACAGAAGCCCACCCCACACCCCTACTTCTGCAGCACAAGGGGAACTTTTAAACCTTGGTGGGTTTTAATGTTAATGGTTTTGCCTAATGGTTTTGAATTAGTTATGGTTGATTGGTGTACGTTGCTGATCATCTGAACTCTACTTGTTTACAATTACTGCTTATGATACCATTATTTGTTTTTAGTCCTGGATTATTCAATCAACAATGTTTGCATCCTTGCATCTGTCTCGGACAAAAGTGTATGTATTCATATTACATTAATTTATTCATTTGCATATCTTGTGAACAAACATTAGACAACAATCTAAGTCCACATATTTTCTTCTGTCTACCACGTTTAGCTCCAGTCATCATTTAACCTTTCAAGGATTTGAAAATGATTCAGAAAACGTGTTTCAATGGAGAAAATGAAGGAAAATCTGTTTCTGAGCCATCTGTTGATAATTTAAGATGTAGTCAAAACAAACTAGCTGAAACACTAGAGCCATTCTTGTAGCATGAAAGAAATGGTAAGGAGCCCAACCCATCTAGCCACACGTGACGTACATGGCATCAAAGTGCCATTCAATGAAGGGTGAAGAGGTTATTAAAGTCTAAATGTTCTCTACAGGTCCACAGATATATTTATAGCCTTACGACTTCCAATGCACCTGCATATTTTTGGCTTTTTGAGGCCTGGGGTGTGGTTCTGAAGACCAACCCTTCCTCAGCAACACTGTAGTGCCTTTTTTCTTTCCAGCTAAAAGAGAAATCCAAGGTGAAGCCGTTAGAGATGAAAGAAGCTCAGCCAAGCCCCATCCCACTGCTATGCTGGATTAACAGCAGGCTTTTTCCTTCACAAGCATTCTTTTATGAATTCAGGAAATGTGCTCTTTGAGATTTGCTCCGAAAAAAAATGACTAAATTTTGCTAGACAACAATGTAAGAGTATGAGTTAGCCTGTCTCCTGGGCCCAGACATTTGATGCTTAATTACAGTTAGAGACAGCAGTAAAGTGTGTGAGTTGGAGACTGATTCATACTTACGGCTGTCTGGGAAAAGGCATCCTGGTGTGTGTCTTTAAGGGAAAGCCAGCATGTGTTCTAATTTAGTGTGGTACTTTATGATTTCTGGTACTAATTAAAAATATGACACAATATACATTTGGTCATTTCTACGATGAACAGAATGCATACATAGAGTGCTGTTTTTAAATAAATTATTCAACCCTGAACGATCTAAACTTAAATTCAGCATGAGTGTAAGCAACAAATTTTACCATTGTCATCTGCTTTCAATTACAATTTATGATTGGTAGACACACTATAAAAAGATAACCCTATACACAAAAGTCTATCTCATAACATTGACCTGTCTTAGTATCTATTATGTTTTTCCATAAGATTTTTTTTTATTTTATGAACATTATATGTCTAAACATCAATAGTCACTGTTTTCAATCAATTTCTTTGGCAATGTGTAGCTGATTAAAGCCACAGATAAAATTTTAACATCACCCTCAGCGTGTCTTATTAATATACAACAGTGTTCCAGCATACTGTAAACCTTGCCTGAATGGTTTAAGTGTGTATTTGCCAAAGTGTGTATTTCTCATGGCTGAGTTTTACATAGACTAAATGTTATTCGAGACACCGTTCTATAAACCAGCTGTTCGGTGGAAGCGTCTACATATCTACACATCCATATCGTCATGCCAGAATAACACAATCCTTTCACTCAAGCGATTCTTCTAATGGCATTAAGCCACATTAACTCACCCTGAATGGGGTCTTTTGTGTTTTTCTTGTTTTGGGAGGGCAAAAGTGAGCTGGATGGCCAGAGGCGTCTAGACCAAGTACTCTTTCACCAGTACAAATCTGTAGCCCACTTGATGAAATGATGCATTAAGGAGCGTGTGAAAGGCTGAAGTTACAGTACGTTACCTCACTCTTTCCACAGGAAGCCTGGAAAAAAAGTCCTTCATATCAGATGGACATAACCAACATCTCTCTATGGACTTCCTGACGTGTTCCTTCGCTTTTAAGTATATACTAGTAAATACATAACTTTAAAAGCACATTGCCTGCAGAGTAACAGGTTTGTGGAGTCAAAATTTAATGATTTTCCTTAATATTATATCCAAAAACAACTGTCTGTATGTATTGGCCACTTGTTCTCTTTTTCCCTCCTTTTTTTTCGGAGGTCTGCTTTTCTCGTCTCTACCTGGTTGCCCATCCCCCGCTCCCCTCAGCCTGAGGACGGAAGAGAATTTTGTCTGCTAGTTGTTTCCAGATGTAGCCTAAACCCTGAGCTTGCTGTGACTGCCTTCATAGATGACTTCTTTCTTCTGAGAAAGTTTTAAGCTCCAGAAGACAATCTCATCTTTCCCAATTAGGCATCGCTAGGACAGAGGTTGAAAACGTAATTTAAAAAAAAATGATAAAAAAAAACACTGAGGAGAGAAATGATTCAGTCAGCGACTCAGTCTTTGAAGCAGCATATGGTTTTATGCTGACAATTTTTTTCTCCCACCGTAAAAAATATCATACTGCTAGCCAAAAAAGGCACATCTCCAACACACCGAATCACAGTGACGTCCAGTTCTTCAGCATCTTTATTTGTTACATGTTATATACCTGGATATTAATGTTGTACGCATTGCAAAAACATGCAAAGTTTCAGACTGAAGGGTTTATATGCAACTAATTCAAACGAATGAAACATAAAAAGTCTGTCGGTATTTATTCAGTGACTAACCCTGATCTGTGTAATGTGTTTCTTACATAAGCTCTTGGTTTATTTGAGTAAAAATGAAACATTGCCTTGTTTTGGTTTCATGCTGAGGAGCTGACTATCACAGGCCACAACCTCTCCAGAGAACGATAGTAAAGTCCACAAAACAGTTCTTATTCCCTCACAAGGCTTGTTGGGATTTGTTACACAATGTCCCACACCATAGAGAAGATACAAGAGTGGGCTGTGATACATTTAATAACAATGGTATCATGTCCTGAGCTTGGATTTGTATTCATCATGTACCTCACCAAAGCCACGTCTTTTTACTGCTTGCATCTGTTGTCCTTGGCGATGTAATGTGCTGGGTTGGGTTAACAGTTTGCTTCTAGAGTCACTTACATTTTGGCTTAAACGTGGTATAGCGACAGACACGAAAGGCACTGATTTTACATGAAATTAATGAATAAGTCTTGAAACAAAAACAAGACGTGCAGGTTTTACATCAGTGATATCAACATCAAATGAGGGAAAGGGGAGCGAGGTGCTTGTTTTGTAATTTTATGCATGGCCTCTTGTGTGTTGCACTTCGACCTGAACTGTCTGCCATGTCTCCGAGAGAAACTCCAGATGACTGCGGCTCTCAGAGGAGGAGAGTAAAGTCAAAAGGATTTAGCAAGGGCTTGGTGGAGGATCTGTCTGCTTGACGGGAAACGGGCGCAAACACAAGGGGCTTTGGAAATGAAATCTATGTCTAGGATCTGGGCAGGATGAGAGGCAAAAAGGCAGAAAACAGTGACGCACATAGACACACACACACTCATACAGACACACATGCACTATTCTATGATGTGGTGTAGACATCAACCAAGCTCTTTTGAGGCCATTAAGCTACAGAAGCTGTAAAAGCCCACATGTCGCGTCTCCTCCAGCACCCACTCCACCACAAAGCAGCATCATCACTACTCCTAAGTTGATCAAGAACCGCTAATAACCTTACATTTCTAAAACACACTGTGTTTTAGAATCGACAAACTGCTTTTATATCAATTGTACATGACGCGCATACATTTTACACCCTGGATATGAATGCATTTAATAACATTTCATTTCATTTCCATCCTGTTCTCCTCTAGACTGTGTGAGTTAGGTTGAAAGTAAAGGAATTATTACATAAATATTAAAATAGGGCTTCCTGCCTCATGAATGAAGCAAATGTAGACAGATCAGAAAAGATTCAAGGTGTGCAATTAGGGCTAAATAAACAAGAGAGCAGATGGAAACATGTCAAACAGGTCATAAACGACACCAAACACACTCTGCAAGACCAAAGAGCAAGATGACTCAAGCTGAACAACAGAATGGAGTGAGTGGGGATAATAGACGAGAGGTCTAAAATCATAATAATATACAAGCAAATTATGCTTGATTTGTTAATAGCAGATAATGATGCCAAAAAAAGAAACCTTATAATCATGTTTTCTTTATCGCTCAAAAACAGAGAGTGCTTGGTGTTGCTAGCCCCTTTATTTTAGCCACCCAAATACTAATAAAAGAGGGGGAAAAAATAAAATAAGCACTTAAACTGCTTCTAGAGGAAGTATGGGTGGCTGTTCTTGAAGTCTATATCTGTTTGTGCTTTTTTTGATGGTCTGGCCTCCTGTTGAATTCTATATCTCTTGTCATAAGTGAGCGCTTAAAAAGCCTTTCCAAGATCAGTTTGCCCAGATTAGTAGTTTTCACCATGTGGTATAAAAAAAAATAATAAAATTAACTAGCTAGCTTTGTACTAGTAAAACTGTTATGGAGTTGGTGACTTTTGGTCCAGGGTCCCTAAATGACACCTTTTGCACACACACACACACACACACCACAAGCGAAAAGTTTCAACGCACCTTTTGGACACACATACAACCTATGAAAGAATACATATGGATTTATGTAGTAAATAAAAGTGTTAAATAACCCATTTTTGTCCAAAGTACCTGTATTTAGCTGTGATGACCGCTTGGCATACTCGTGGCATTTTCTCATCAGATTCACAAGGTAGTCACCTGGAATGGTTTTCAGTTTACAGGTGTGCCTTGTCAAGAGTTAATTTGTTAATTTTTAATTAACAAGTTAATTTGTTGTTTCTTAATGTGCCGTAAAGCCATCAGTTGTGTTGTGCAGAGGTGTAACAAATAAAGATGACATGTAACAAATAAAGATGGTAAAGAACTGTGTTGTGCAGAGGTGGGAACCGAGTCATGAGCCCTATTGCTAGTGCTACTACAATCACAGTACAAATACATATTATGGCATGAAATACTCAATTACGTAAAGAGAAGAGAAGAAAAGACAGCCTATCATTACTTTAAGAAATCAGGGTCAGTCAATCCAAAAAAACTCAAGAACATTGAATGTGTCCCCAAGTGCAGTTGCCAAAACCATCAAACACTATGATGAAACTGGCTCCAGTGAGGACTGTCCCAGGAAAGGAACACCCAGAGCTATCTCTGCTGCATAGGATAAGTTTCTTAGAATTACCAGCCTCAGAAACTAACAATTTACAGCACCTTAGATTAGAGCCCACATACAGTAAATGCTTCTCAGAGTTCAAGCGGTAGCCATACCTCACCATCAACTGTTCAGAGGAGACTGTGTGAGTCAGGCCGTCATGGTCAAATTGCCACAGGGAAATTATTGAGTTTGATGAGTCCAAATTTTTTATTTTTGGTTTTAACTGCCATGTCTTTAGTTAGGGGGTGAACCAATGTTCCTGAAAGTCTGGTTCCCACATGAATGTATGATGCGGAGGTGCTTTGCTGGTAACATCTCATCTGGTTTGCACCAAGTCAGACTATCATTGTTTTTTTTACAACAGGACAATGACCCCAAACACACCTCTAAGTTATGTAAGAGCTATTTGTCCAAAGAGAAGAGTGCTGCATCAGATGACCCCACCTCCACAATTACCCGATCTAAATCCAGTTGAGATGGTTTGGGATGAGTTGGACTAGAGACTAAATGGAAAAGAAGCAGCAAACAAGTATTCAATACCTCTGGGAATTCCTTCAAGTTTGTCAGAAAACTATTCCAGGTGAATACCTCGTGAGACTGACTGAGAGAATGCGACCAAAGTCCAGCCTGTCCAGTCCCATTCCACATAATTGCCAATGCAGCACAATTTACCAAAAAAGTCAACACTGGCCGTGACAGGTATCAGAACACTAAATGCATCACAAACTGCCCAAGGCCACTGACCCAGCCCCCAAACTTCCTACAACCTACAGCACCCACAGGATGTGCCAATGTCCGGGTTTTAGACACCACTCCACAACCTCAAAGGTCATGTGGAGTCATGTCTCACATATGCAGACATGTATGAAATACACTGTATAAAAAACAGATACATTGGAGGATGGCACACAGTTGAGAAAATAATTTTTGGATTCCATGTAGATTTTGTAAGTTTGCCCACTTACAAAGAAATGGAAATGACTATAATTTTTTTTTTTATCATAGGTTTATTGGAATATTGGAAATTAACTTGGAGACAGAACATCAATCAAAAAATCGAGGAAAAAACACTTTGTTACCCATTTTATAAGCTGTATTATGCTTCCTAGCCATCTCATACTTAGCTGAAACCTTCCACATAAACAAAGAAATGTGGAGGCCACAACCCTTTGTGCTCTCGTCTCCAAGCTTAGTCACTGGTGTAATTACCAAGCTATCATGCTGTTTTCAGTGTCTGTGGGTTTCTTTCTATAGCACATTCAGAAATTCAGCGTTGGTCAGAGGTGCTTAAGGATTACAGTAGCACTGTGCCTTGCTTTGCCATCAGAAGTGATGCCGCACTTTCCCTAAAGGAAAATCTAGAACCTTCCATACAGTTTATCCTTATTTTGGCTCCCAGAGACTCCCAGGGCTTAAATTTTGTATGTGATGAAGCTACAAAGGAATAAAATATTCTGAAAAGTTGTTTGCAAAAACATATTACCTCTAAATCCATGTGGACTTTGGAGCACAATATTGCTTCTGGCAAGTAATCGGCATAGGAAACGCATTTCTTACATTTATTAGCCTAGAGATGACAGACATGTGGTTAGACTGCAACCATCATTTTTATCAGCGTCTTCAACAGAGTAGGAGGGCTTCTTAAAACGTGATTTCCTTTCCTCCTTATTTTCTAACTTACTTACTTTCTTATTTTCAATGCGGAACATATTTTTGATATTTATTTTTAGCTGAAGCGATCCAAAACACACAGAACACTGAATGGATTCAGAAAGATAGCTTAATACCTGCGTATTGCTTTTGGAGGAAGTAGATGTGCTGGTGTGCATATTTTTTTTAAATTAATTTTAAGGGATGTTTTTTCCAACAGTAAAATGATGCATTGTGCGAGGGATCAGCATAGTGAGAAATACACACAGAGGTCACATAATTGCAATGTTTGCTTGTTTTCATCACAGTGTAAAACTTTATGAGATGAGTCTTTCAATGGTCTACACTACTCACCAGTATCTTTTTAGACCCGAGGTGTGAAGTGGGAGGCTTTGATGTCAAACCTGCACCCCCTGGTGTCAAAATAGACATTGTAAAAAGGCTTCCTGACACTTAGCATTATCATGAAACATGACAGAGTTGTGAATCCACCACTGATTTACCTAAATGGTTAGTCTTGGTTGCAGATAATTTGAAATGTAAACATGCGTGTGAACGAGCGCATCTGGAGAATGAATCTGTTCGCAAACTTCATATTCTCATGTCATTTTCACGAGCATTTTCAGCAAAGGCTGATGATGTAAGCATGACTGATAGCTAGCATGTGCAGCAGATTGTGCACACTTGGATGCGATTTTGCAACATAAAATATCAGACGTGCACAAATGATTGTACTTTAGCCGTTCCAAGGAGGCTTTACTTCACCTAAACACGCTCGCCGTAGATCGCCATTTATCTGCAGCCAAAGTGTAGGTTCCAAATGTAACTTTTTCACCCCAGCATTTGATCCAACCCCTGCAAAGTCCACATCACAGGAAAGGACCATGTTTTACAAAACCCCAGCCTGCCAAGTTCTCCGTTTATGAAACGAGTGAAAAACCTGAGCGCAAACTCTAAGTCTTAGCAGGATAACAAGGCTGTTCTTCTTTCTCTGCCCTGGCTTACGTCGGTGGTGCGGGTGTAAGCCAAGGGTCCCACAGTCAGCCGTGACTTCAAAGCTGTAACCCGAGTGTCTTTGCGACTCCACAATAAATCAAATAAACTGGTTTTGGAGGGGGTGACTAAAGTAGGGCAAAGCAGGGGCAGAGAAAACAAGCAAGTACAGGATTGAGATCAAGAGAGACTGAAATAGAGAGACAGAAAGACTCTCAAAAGGCCAGATAATAATAAAAGGATTACTTGTATCCATCAATAATGAGGCTAAAGAGGGACGTTCTGTGGTTAAATCATATATTTGACATGTCTTTTTTAGGATGAGGGCCACCAACGAGAAGGTCTTAAATTTACTTCACAGCGGGGTGCCTGGGATAAAAGAGGTTAACAGAGGATACCTCAGTGTATGAGAGAGATGCATTTAAGCTTTCCTCTGAGCAAGCCAGAGAATGCCAGCTATTTGTCTGAGAACACACAGGAATGTGGAGGAGATGACGTTCCACTGATAATGACCCCAAATTTTGAGTCCAGTGTGACTTTTATCTTATAACCCCGCAGCCACACTGACCTCCAAATGCACGTGTCTACTTGTAGATATGAGATGAAAAATGTTCCTTTACTCAGAAATTGCTTTTTTTGATATGTATATATGAATTTATATCATATTCAAATCCAAGCAAAGCAGCAGTGAAGAGAAACTTGTGTAAATGTCTTGGAGATTCGCATACGGATTGCAAAAGTTGCTGGAAGCAAGCCCCAGTGAACCTCATTGGTCCCCTCGCTCCAAGCCCTCCGCCCTTCATGCGTGCGTCCCACAGCTCTTTTCACACGTGCGTCCAACAGTTTTATAGCTGAGAGGAGACTGCCGCCAACTTAGTCAGCATCGCATCTCAATGGGTGGTTGGTTGTATCCTTCCCTCTCCCTTTCTCCAAAGAGTCACTAAACAAACATCTCTTTATCCAGCTGATATATATATATAAACCCCTATTGTTCTCTTCAGCTTGGCCAGAGTGGGGGCTCACTACATGTGTTGTTTTTGTGGTGACTAATGCTTTCACATGCAACTATTGAATTAGGTCAGTGCTTGAAAAGTTGAGCTCGAGGAAATTCTTGAGATGGCATGTAGTGGAGTAAAAGTGTCAGCTGGCAGCGTAGTAAGAGCAAGGCATACAAGGCAGAAATCACAAAGTGCTGAGTGGCTGCGGGTGTATGAGAAGGCCTGTATAAATGCAAATGTGTTCATATATTTAAAAAAAAAAAATGAGAGAAGTGTTCCAGCTCTGGAAGTTTTTACTGCACCATGAATAAATTCATGCTAGAATCGTTTCTATAAAGGTCCAAATCACTGTTTCCGAACAGCAGGAGAGGCATAGATATGTGCAAGATGACTATCAAACAAGCAAATGGGGGAAGTGAAAGTGGTTAAAATCTTATCTGAGTAAGACATGAGCGCCTGCATACTCAAAACTGTAGTTACCTAAGCTATATTTTAGAGTTAGACCTTACTCACTGAATACATAACAACATGCTTTATAACATTCACTTCAGTATATCAGTGTAGTGATATGAGTGATTAGGTCTGTGACTAAATTTTGTACAACATTTATTTAAACGTGTTTATCTTGTGTTTAAGTCGTTACAGGAGCTGAGTCAGAGATCATACTATTCCACCAAACCTCCCATTAATACATTGCTACTGGCCAATCACTGTGGACATCTATACAGAAGGATCTGTATAGATCTGTATAGATCTGATCTCCCTGGTCATAGGCTGCAGGTCCCCCTCACAACTACTAATGCATAAATGTCTCTCCTTTCTATCTATGAACTGAATATTTGTTAATCTAACTAAAGCATCAGAGGCCTGTTAAGTTTAAATGCAGTCTGCCGTTGAACTTCTGTCGTCAACGGACATGCAGCAGGAAACCATTATGTGTAGGAAATTACTGTATAGTACAACCTGAAATTAGTGTATGGAAGCATATACCATTACCTTAATAGACTTTAATAAAACAGAACAGAGTTAATGCCCGACATGACTGTTTATAAGTGGTGAGTGTCTGTGAGCTCACAAGGCTGACCACAGACATTTTATTCTGCGTGAGATGCCACGGAGTAACCAATTGCTTTGGGTTGGAAATGAAATTCATGAGTGACAGAACCAACCAGAAACCAAAAGGGAGCATGTACTGAACCAGTGTTTTGGTTAGCCACAGTCCCATCAGAAACATTTATACTGTATGACTTGATGCCCATGAGGAAAGCATTTAGGCTTTTTACGAGACCTCCACGATCCCCAACCCAAATTTTCCACATATCTCTTTTCTGAACTTTACAATAGAAGATGCTTTTTGCTGGACCATCTGCAAGACATATGTCCAAAGGTTAAAACCTTGCACCTATCACCATTATGTTACGGGCTCCTTTTCCTTATAGACTCCTGTTTAATTCTCTAGTTTTAAGAAAGCCTGTTTAAGTCATTGATTGCTTTCCTGACATTTCTTTCATCAGAGAGCGCAAAACTGTGTCTAAATGTCAAATCTCAGGATGTTTATGATACACATATGCATGTACAATGCTTTGCATGCCTGAACGATGGGATTCCAGCTGTGTTTTTATGTCACTGGGTCCCTGATGTCTTGAAGAATGCATTTAACTACATTCTGATTTGGTAGGATTGCATGTCAGTGGTCATGCTTCCATGTCTTGCTGTTAGCATTCTCCATCATGTGCATGTATTGCTGTATGAGACGTGTCCTTGTATAGCAGTCTTCACATGTGAAAAAGTATTATTATTCCTCGCTGATGTTTCCCACACTGACACCAATGTTTCATAAACATGGTACATATATTAACATGGTAACATATATTATTGTGATGCAGTGCACAGGGCTACAGAGGAATAAGTGGAAGAGTAACACTAGTTTATTAAGGTAAATTTCCAGCGCAACACAATGGAATACATACACAAACCTAACCATACAGTAGGGCAGGAGCTAATTTGTTTAGTGTAATTCATTTAGTTTTAATTCAGAGCAGCATTGAGTGGTGACAACAGGGAGTTAAGGTGTCTGCACTTCTGTAGGTGGAAGTTATTACATAGTCTGGTAATAATAATCCAGGTGCTATGGTACCTTGTGCCAGATGATTGGTGAGAAACTTCATGACTCTTCATGGTTTCTGCATGTGGAAAATGTTAAAGAAAACTCCTGATGATTAGCTTAGCCAGTTGCATGGGCTTGGTGCCCGAGACATTGCAATTCCCATAACAGCTGCTCAGGATGCTCTATAGGCTTTCAGTGGACAATATGGTGAGAATGCTTCACGAATGAACTTGAGAAACCGATGACCTTTCTGTGCTGGGAAAGTAAGGTTGAGGGTCCAGCAGTTCTCTTGCAATGTGAACACTACGAACTATAAAGCATTTGGCTATCACCAAAATGAAAGCAGGAGTCCTCTTGAATTCCATATAAGGTAGCAGATGGTTGGGTCAGAAGTTCCCCTACCTACTCAATGGACTATACAGTATAGTGATTATGGTGCTGGTGTGTCTCACCACCATTTTGTCTTTAGAATATTTGATGGCTATCCAGGGTATTAGTGCTATGTTGCCAGATGCTGTTGTCAACCACTTATTTATGAGGTCAAGTTCAGGGACATCAGGATGCCTGCAGTTGCAGAAGGAGGTGTTCATACCCAACAAAGATTAAATTTCCATAGCAGTTTCTGCAGCATGATACTGAAACTCCTTCTGAAATGTCCTGTTTTGTCCTGATGGGCTGGTATGTGACATGCAAAGACCTCTAAATGCAGTTCATGATGATCTGTTTAAGTAAAACAGGGAAGTAGAGGAGACACAGTTTAATTTTTCAATTTAGTGGGAGGATGGTGGTTGTCACAAAATATGCACAGATGACCGTGTGACACAAAGACTGTTTTTGGGACTGCCAAGTATGTTGTCAAGAACAGCAACTGGGCCAACTGTGAACAGGGTCTTTCTGATATCATCTGTCTACATCTGCTTGACCAATATCTGGTAATTGGGGGAAGGGTTGGTCTTCTGTGCAGGCTCATTGTGCCATTAAGGAGGGGCAGGGTGGCATTATCATTGCAGAAAAAAAAGGTGTCAGTTTATGGGTATGCAAATAGATCTTGTTTCCTGAGCAGTACCTGGTCACCTAAAAATGTAGACTTGTTTTTCAGCAGAGCACATATTGTCATGTTCTTGAAGTACCCTTACGTTTCAACTGAATTGTTGTCTGAATAGCTAATAGTCTCATATCTGCCACATATTCTGTAAACATGGCAGCACAGTGGTTTAGTGGTTAGCACTGTAGTCTGTGGGTCTTTGTGCATTGAGTTTGCATGTTCTCTCTGTGTTTGGTGGGTTTCCGCCAGGTACTCCAGTTTACTCTCACAGTCCAAAGACATGCAGATTAGGCTAATTGCCATTCCCAATTTGCCAGTAGTATATGAATGCGCATGTCAAGGTTGAACGGAGGTCCTGCCACAATAATACAAATAGGAATAAATCCAATGGTCAACATTGGCCTCTATGGCCCCTACTACAGAGGTTTCTAGATGGATGTATGGTGCTGTAAACATGGTTCAGTATGTTCAGCCCTTTGGTCTCTCATAGAATTAATCTTGTTTAAACACAGGCAATAATAAGTTGCACTATATAACTGGGAAACAAAGTTGATCTAAAAATCAAGACATAGGAAAAATTTAAGAGAAAATTTAATTTAAGGCAATAAGAGTAGTAAATACACCAATATTTAGAATTTGCTGTTGTCATGCCCGGTGCCATGCTCCAGGGCGACTGAGAGAGAGAGGTATGGGACACAGGGGGGTTGGGACAAAATGGTAAAGTAATGGCTTCCTTATGTCAAGCTGCACTCATCCCTACATAATGGGCCCTTTTTTCAAATAATGGCTTTCCATTTGCACTGATGGAGTGTTAAGCAGCAGACTGAACTGAAAGTTGTTGTCTTGCCTACATTACAAATTTTTTGCAATGTTCGTTGTAATCAATGTAGCTTTTTGGAACTATTCAGAAGCTACATGCGAACAGAAAAGCTTTCCACTTTCGCTATCTGGTAGACCTGAAGTATTTGGCAAGTTGTTGACAGCAGACTGAGTGACTTTCCATACGCAGGAGAACAGAGAAAATATTCAAAGCTTCAGGACTGGTTGGCTCAGACAAATGGTAGCATTAGATGGATCATCAGGAGCTGTAAAAGAAAGAAATGATCCACCTAAAATATTTACTGGATGTCTCAAACAAATGGTAGATTAAGACAGGTGATCAGTAAGTGTACAAACAATGAATAATTCACTTTAAAAGATTATTGGATGGCTGCACAGCATCTAGTTCATATATGGGCTTGTTCATTTTTGGAAATTTGGATAACTTGAAGTAACACAGAGTATATTTTTAAAGTCTTTAGAGACACCGTTTTCTGTCTGGTGATATTGTGGCATTCCAGAATACATCCTCCTATATGGAAGACATTAACTCTGAAATTCCTTTGATTGAGAGTAGCCTGGAATGATGGTGATCCTTAGGGCTTCAAAGGCGACTCCCGATCCCCTTGACCTCCAGGCCATACCACTGGTGAGGCATCGAAAATGTGGAAAATGTGATTACTGACCTCATAGCCTCAACAACAAACATCTGTTGGAGCAAGGGTCTCAGTGAGGGGCCAAGTGGCTCAGTGGAAGTCTTGTCTTACCAGGAGCTCATCTCCTAAAAGTTCCATTTAGGAAAGAAAATAAAAGGGTCATTCAGGCCACCTTGGTTTCAGTGACGGGTCACATTCCATATCATTGTGAAGTACCGTTCAGGTTCAATCTGGGCAAGCAGAAATGCACATTGGTACTTAGAATGGAGAAGAGCTGCTTTAAAAAAAAGTTCTTTTGATGGCACAGAGCTAACATGATTTTAGGATGTTTGTGATTTTTATTGGATTACCATGGCTAGCTAGGTTAGACTTTTCCCATCTAGTTCCAAGATCTAATTTGCTAATGCACACCATAACATGAAGCACTTCCAAATTACAGTACAAACACTTCTTTAGTATAGCCTTTGAACAAACCACTAATGGACATAGAGATATTAGATTTCTGTATATGGGTCATTGTGTCCAGACCACAAAGTGCTAACATCATCCTACTGCCTCCTATGTCTAATGAGCTTGTTATGCCTCCCTCGACGTGGGACTTACTTAAGCTTAGTGGGAAATGGCCTACACAAAGCTGTATTTTGTACTTTCCCATAATTGTCTTTTTTTTGTTGCTATATTTCTCATGCAGTGCAACCAGGGACTTGAATCGATTAGCATCCCACTTCAACGTGTCTATATTTTTATTGCTAGTTAAATTAAAACATTTGTATTATACTGAAAAAGGAAATCATCACAAATGATAACGGTAATAAAAAAAGATCGGTTTTTATGTAAAATTATGTTTATTGTACGGTCTCTTTCATCGAATGAAGACTATGCAACACGTCTAGAAGATATGTGCTTTTTTTCTAATACAGTTGCCATACTGGGCCAACACACACTTCACCTCCATCTGTGCTTGTTTAACCCTTCACTCCCAGTCTCTCCACCAATGAATCTACTGCTTCCTTTCAATCTATCCTCCTCCTCTTAGCTCTAGTTCGGAGGCCAGGGTGTTCTAGCAATACTGTAGCCATCAAACCTTACTCAATCCCCCCTGGCTTCTCTCCAGCGCTCCCAAAGCTTGCATAGACATATCTCTGCTTGCTTTGAGAGGCAAACCAGAAGTAATACTGCATGCAAGAAGTGGGTTGGGTCATGTAAAGCTTAGTGTCGAGAGATTTAAAAAAATGTGCTGTAAGCTCTTGGTTCAATTCAGCAGCTCTTAAGCTGTTTAAAAATATTTTAAACAACTAAAAATTGTATGTGTTGTTGTTGTTGTTGTTGTTGTTTTGGGGTACTTCAGACATTGCATCTATATTTTCTTGGTTAGAAAAGCTGTCTGTGGATGACTGTATTAAGTCCCCAACATACAAATGAGTTCCATTCTGAGAGCTCGTTTATAAGTCCGATTTGTTTGTAAGTTCAACAAACGTGTAGCTACTAGTATACTAACACAATTGCTATACACTGTTTCATGATATTGACCTTGTTCTTTAGAATTGTGTCGATGGTTAAACAATTTATATTAAAAGAACGAGCAACATCTGCCATCCCTGCTGAAAAATCCAGCATTATTGTTATGCTGGTCTATGCTGGTTAATTCTGGTGAAACCTTACCACCAGCATTGGTCTTGCTTGTTAGAGCTGGTCTAGTGCTGGTTTAGCTTGTGAACCAGCATAACTGATGGAAGACCAGCATCTTTTCACCTCACTCCAAACTCCCAATTATTTTTATTTTTGTCTCCATCGTTACCGCATCTTAGCTTCATCACCGCAGCTTTATCACTTGCACGCATGTGAAAATGTATATCGGACATGTAATCTAAACTTCCATGATTGAAGATGCACAAATGCATGTTTGTATCTTCGAAAGTTTGTAACTGGAATGTTCCTATGTAGGGGACATTACTAATGTAGTCTTATTTTGGCATTTGTTTTAGAGCTCCTAGAATCAACCAGTACCTCTGCAACAGTGTCATGTAACATGGGACACATTTTGAAAAAGTGAATCAAATCAATCAAATATTTGACGAATGCACTCCTGAATATTGCATAGACAATTTAATAGTTCAGTTAAACAGTAATAAAATAACAGATGCTCATCAGACTGGAACTAGTATCTGATGCATTTAATGAAGTTTTATGGAATAAAAGTTGTATATATATATACTTTTATTAAATTATGTTTTTATATATTAATTATTTTATTAAAATAATGATATTCTCCTTATTCTCTCACTTTTTTCTTGGTTGCTCTGGAGCTGGAATCTATATGAGGCAGGAATATTCCCTGAACCCAATGCCAGTCCATCACTGGGTGGAAATAACTTACTTACTGTAGACTGCCATAACATAAGCCTCATTAGCCTCTTTCACCCCATTTTATTAAAAATTAGACATAATATCAAATGCCTCTGAAGACTAATATCTGTCTTTTGATAAAATCAGGGAAAGGACAATAAAGAGACCAGCTTCAGCAAAATCCTTAAACAATCCTCAACTACAGACTCCTAAACCGTGTATACAGAAGTTTGACGTTCATCAAATGAACAGATGATGAAGATAATCTGTGTGTCTTACATTACAGATAAGCGGTGTGGCATGCTGGTGCAGATTTTTTTGTTTTTTTGTTTTTTTGCATGAGACATTTGGTCTTAACAACCTCCACCTGATGTTATGCTATAAGAGGTGCACACACGTCAAATGAAAGTAAACGTCATGGGTAATGTACACACATGGAAACAGAGTTGAGGTAGATTAAGGAAATGTAGATGATTTGCATTAAGGAAACAGCTTATGTACAGAGGATGTACAGTCTGAAAATAAAAACAAATTATGTTTATACAGGAAATGCAGCTGATGTACAATCTTGTCACAAAAGCTGTCACAAAAGTTCAGCAAGGGTTTCAGCAAACATTGTATCGCCAAAGAGAAAAAATTATTTGTTTACCCACGGACCAGAAATTAATATATAAATGGAGTAAAATTATTAATGGAGTACAGTGAAGAACAAAATGATGAAACAAAAAATGTTTCATAAACACAGATGTCTTCAGTCATGACTCAGGTGCTAACCTGTACCTAAAGGTGATGATAAGTTCACTCTTTTGGATAGTACGGATTGAATTGGCTCACTGAACAGGGAGATAGAGAGAGAGAGCAGAATGACACCACTTCTTACCTACCTATAATAATCATCCTGACATCTTTCATAGCCGTTCACACTATCTGCCCCAGTGACCTAGTTTCTGGTATGTCCTGATGTTGCCAGAAGTCCCAATCTGATCATCTGGGGTTTCGGGAAAAACAATAAGGTTCCACTCCCAGAACTGACACTCTCTGGGTGTTATTGTTTTGCCCACTTTTATGTAAACTCTCGAGTCTTGTGTGTGAAAATTCAATGCAAAGTAGATCAGCAGTTTTGTGCCAACAACCAATACCACAGTTAAAATTATGAAATCACATGTTTCCTCATTCTGAACATTCCCTGCTCTGTACATGGGGCAGGACCTACCAGTAAGTTTATGGGAGATGGATGGAAACTGGAGAACCCCATGGAAACCTATGCGGCCACAAGAAGAATGCTAAACTCTGCTCAAGCAGTAACAATACTACACAATAATACCATCCTTGTCATTTTTTGTGGTTTAATATCTCGCCTTTCATGAACTTTCTTCTCGATCCTGTCATATTTGAACAAACACTGTATTGATGGAGGTGCCCAGAAAAGTATAACCTAAAGGGACTTGACTTATGGCTTATAAACCATATAAATCATATATTTTTATTTAACTTCATTTTCTTTTAAGTGGCTCATGAGTTATCTTCCAGGGTTGGGGTTCAAATCTGTGTACGTGGAGTTTATATGTTCTTCCCCATGCTTGGTGTTTCCAAATTGCCCATAGGTTTATGATTAGGTGTGTTAGTCTGTGCGCCAGCTCCTGGGATAGGCTCCAGGCTCGCTCACATACCAAGTACACCAAATAAGTGATATGGAAAAATGAATGAATCTATGGTACCAATGCTTCACTTGACTTCAAGCAGTTTGGTCGGAATGTGTTATTTTTGTGCAGCTCTGTCTGATCATTCTTAACTCAGGACTGAAATAGTGCAACAGGAAGCAATTTAAATTCTTAATTTGTGGCATCCGTGATGAAAGGGAAAATCCAAAAGAGCAATTCGGAGGCATGAATAGTATTCCTTTTCGTTTGGTTTATAGTTAGAATTAAGGTTGGACCTTTTTTTTTTTTACAGGTTTGGCTTTTTTTTTATTTTTTTTTTTTTCAATTAACGCAGAATCACACGTGCAGATTACCAGATTACCACCCACAGGCACATATAGGTGAGCACTGTTGTCTCACACCTCCTGGGTTGGGGGTTCAAATCTCACCTCCAGTTTGTCATGTGTTTTCATGTTCTCCAATGCTTTGTAGGTCCCCCAAAAAATTGTTTCCAAATTGCCTGAAGTGTATGATGGGGTGTGTGAGTGTTAGCCTGTGCCATGAGATTAGAGTTGGCACCCTGTCCAGGATCTCGTCTGGCTTGAGCTCTGATTTCCATGCGACCCAATGCGACCTTTAACAGAATAAGAGGGAGGGAAAAAAAATAAATGAATGAATTTGATAGTGGCTTTCACTCTGATGGATTATATAATTATATTACAAAATAAATAAATAAATAAATAGTTGAAAACTTACACACAGTTAAGTTAGACAGCTTTTCATGAACTTCTTTTAACTCTGACAATCTGTTTCCAATTTTCCACGCAGAAAGTGTGTGTGTGTGTGTGTGCGCGCGCGCGCGCGTGTGTGTCTCGCGTGACGTCACGGGGCAGACTCGGCGCTCTCCGGACTGCAGCACTTTTTTTCCCCTCCTCCTGCTGCGTGAATCTAACGGAAAGGTGGATCACTATTCCAGTCGCGTCTCCATGCGCGTTATTCCCCTGGATGTAAAATGAATATACAATACCACTGTGGACTTTACGACGCGAAACATTCTTTCAGTCCTTGATACTTCTTTTTTTTTTCCCCCTCTTCTTTTCTTTCTCTTTTCTTCTTTAATTTCTGTTAAAGAAACGGACCACCTCAGCTGATCTTCCCGGGACAAACTTGTGGAGCTATCCCTACAATCAAACGGATCATTTTGGAATTTTGGAAGTGTTCCATCTGTAAGTAACGCACTCTAGATATTTGTTGTTATTTTGTATTTATTTTTGTTGTAAACAATAATAAGTCAGTGTGATGCCTGTTGATTGATTGCATTAATCAGCCTCTTATATATACAGTATATGGTCTCTTATATATTGCACGTAAACTATGCGTAACCCCCTAAAAGGTAAGAGGAGGGCTCATTTAATAATCATTTCGGGAATCTCTGCAGCACCGGGTTCCTGGAAGCACTTTTACAAGCTGAAAGAAAAAAAAAGAAAAAAAAACAACAACGACACATAAAACATGTTCCAGGAAACTTTCCACATTTATAAAGTGTGTAAAATAAAATAGGAGTGGAGGGTACTGGAGCACAGTCTAGTCCAACCTCTGGCTGTGGTGGTGGTGATAACGCGTGGCACACACACACACACACACACACACACACACACACACACACACACTCACAGACAGAGAGAGATGCAACAAGTTTTATCACACTTTGAAACAATGTCGAGATAACGCTTTAAACTTCAAAGTTGCATGAACTCCAAATACAGGATCTTTAATCTTGTCCAAATCAATAGAACACAAATAAATACATAAAAGTCTGATGTGTCGGGACCCGGTTTGCGCAGCTGCGAAGATCAGCAGCATCACAACTTTCCCCAAGGGTGTCTATGAGACGCACGTCCTGTTTACACCCAGTGACATTCTCATTTTTTTCCCTTCAAAAAAACCCCATCTCTTTCCGTATTAGGCTACAGGACTAAACTTGGAACCGACCGGATTTTGCATCCTTATTCCAGTTTTAAAACCTAATTGCTAAATGTGTGAGGCAGAGCAGATTCACAGAGCGTGATAGTAGAAATGCTGGTTTTGGACCGAGCCCAGTGTACCCGCCTTAGATCGAGTAATGTAGCGCGCATCTGGGTGGAGGGCTGCACTCCTCACACTGCCGCCACATCCCTCTCCAGAGTCATGTCTATCCGCCTCATGCATACACCCAAACCCTGCTCCTGTAAGGTTTTATGTTTATTTTATTAGGATTCATTTTATTATGCTCAATCTAGTAATCTAATGCACATTTAATCAGCGGGTGTTTTAAATCCCTTTGTTTATTGGGCGAGATTGATTAAAGGAATTCTAGAACTGGAATAAGCCCTGATTCTAGAACTATCGCGCATCTTCGAATTCCAGTACTGCCGTTCTAGAACTGTTCTCAGAACTGTTGCCATTCATCCAATTACCACTCTAGGATCCCTCCAACTGAATGGGGGTTTGTTTAAGACATTATTATTATTATTATTATTATTATTATATGTCCAATGTCAAGGTCACTCCAGCAGATGGACACTGTTTGATCTGGCTGGTTAAAATACTACACCGTTGCCTGGCGACGACCGCCTTCCTGTGACCACAACCCCTAACAACAGTGTCATGTGATGCAGCAGGGCCTGTTATGTTTGTTTGTTTGTTTGTTTGTTTGTTTGTTTTTTGGGGGGGGGGGCACATATTCACATTAGAATGACATTAAAATATCAATAATAAAGGAGATAGACTTATTTAAAATAGTTATAAAAAGTTCCCTAAAGGTGATCATCCTATATTTTCAATGTTGTGTCCAGGTTTTCATTTAATATTGGGTACTCTTAAGAATGGGATCACTTAAATACGTGATATTATTATGATATTAATTATACACACACTCACTCTCTCTCATATATATATATATATTATTTTGAATTATTTGTCACATAATGACATTACTTACTGTATTATAGTGCTAGATTTATATTCAAAGATACACATACATGAGATATAAGAAAGCGGTAATTAGACAGCTGAGGGGTGCATTTTGAGGCCAGAATTGGGTTGGTGAGTTTTTGTTTTGTTATACTTTCAGAAGTAAAGTACTTTTCCTGTCTAGGTTTCTAGGTTATCTTTGGTATTTGCTGCATTATCTCTTCCTTGGAATTCCCTGGAAATAGAAATATAATGTGCATTCATGGTAGATGATTAGACCTTATGGAACACTGGTGTAGCTTCAAAGCATTAATCAAAAAGATAATAAAAGGTTTACCTTATGAACCTTCCCAAGTAAAATATAGGTCTAAAAACTTATAGTACATAAGATCATCCTCTGATAGCACCACCCCAGCAACAATTTGGTGTTTTATTTCGGAGAGTGTAAGGGTGGCACCTGCTACGCTGTTCTCCCACATGGCCAAGCCCTTATATATTTTTAGTCTCTCTGTGAACATTTATCCAGAATTTCTTTTTTTAATAACAGCTCATGGTTTTTTTTAATCATCTGGTCACAATACTAACTATAATTACATCAAGCTCTCCTTCAGCTTTACAGGAAGTGCATGCTATCTCATCGTCTTTTGATCTATTGCACCACAGATGCACTTCCAATTAAACCCAGAGGCACCAGCTCACTTTTATCACGGTTCTTATTATGTAAAAAAAAAAAAAGAAAAAAAAGGGCAGCCTAGTTTCCTTAGAGACTCTTAAACCCAAACCCTTTTACTTTGCTTTACAAGTAGGTGGGGACATAAGTGAAGGACTGACGTTTTAATTTAGATACGGCTAATGAATAGATCTTTATGGGTACATAGTGATTTCAGGGTTTTTTGCTTACCAGGAACATAGTGATTTCAGTGTGTGTGTTTGCAATTTACCAGAATTGCATGGAGACTTCTATAAACATCGCCTCCCTTGTAAGTAAGCAACCTAAAGATTGCTTAAGGTATAGGCCCAGCCATTGCATCACATAGGTTGCATTAATCAGCAACAAAATGCTTAGTTACAGGCACACATACCTTATTGTGAAAATACAATAATAATAATAATAATAATAATAATAATAATAATAATAAAACACTTATTGTATTCATTGTGTGCTTGAATAACAATGTCATTTTTATTGCCCAAGGCTTAATATGATGAGAAAGTGGTCTGGAATTAGCTAGGCAGGAAAAGAAACACCACACACACACACACACACATTTCTCTGTCACCTCCCAGGTTAGGTAGGGTGCAGCTATCCTGCCCTTCCTGTCCTGTGCTGACTGGAAAAATTAAACTCTGAAATGTGTTTAGTGCCCTTCAATTAAAGGAATGGTGCTCCCTCAAAAGAATGAGTCCCTATGGACCAGGCCATGCTGTTGTAACCTGCCGCAGTAAATGGCTTGTTCTATCGTGTTGTTGTGTGGTCTCCGTGCATGGCAGCTGAGTATAAATAAACCAGTTTATGGTTAAATTTGGGATATTTTCTTTTTTCTGCACTGGATCTGGAAAGCGTGGGAGCTTTGTAGTGATAAATGTTTGATAAGTCCAAACAATATTATCTGTAATACTACTGCTTAAAGTGAGTGACCTTGTATCTAGACTTCCTGTAATATATTGCCTGGGGTTAAGAATAAAAGCCACATCCTGTGACGAAAACTCTTTTGCTGCGATAGGTGAATATAACATAAGGCGTTCTATATGTCTGTTTGTTTACGCGTCTGTTTTTTTGTAATTATTATATTACATTTACAGAGTGCATTCATTCCTGAAGATGATCTAAGGCAAAAATTTAAATTAAAGCTAGCATGAAATCTTTTTCTTTTTTTCCAACACTAAAACTATCAACCAATAATGAGGTGAATTCTTTATTTATGAATCTATTTTTAATTAAAGCATTCGACCAATCCGCTTAAACACTATACATGTACTATACTATTACTGTACACTTTACTACTATTCATCTCTATGACCTACTCATGGTTGTTATGGCAGCATAAAGGAAAACACCATATGCTAAATATCCCAGATTGTTTTGGTGTTAACTCCTAAAAACAAAAAAATGTTCTCACGCTTTTCCAGTGATGTCAGAGTTTCAGAAGGAAATACAGTTGTGCTGAAATAGTGTACAAGATGTCAACCAAGATAGCCGCCCTTCACACTTCTATGTGCTTTTTGGCCATCCTATTCCAGATTTAGTCCTCGTTTGCTGTTATAATAACATCCACTCTTCTGAGAAAGCTTTTCACTAGATTTTTGGAGTGCGTCTGAGAGAAATTCCGAGCATTACCGAGGTCAGGTATGGAGGACTGGCCAGGAGCCACTGTGCTCCAGTTAATCGCAAAAGTCTTCAGTGGAGCTCAGGTCAGTCTTGGCAGCACAGAGTTGAATTCCAAATAGAGTTAAATGGATGCCACAGTATGTATCGTGTGTAATCATTTGCTCCACACACCAAGTAGTTCCTTCGATCGGGGGATAGAGTGAGATTTGGGGTTCAGCCTTGTGTTAGAAGCTAGTTAGCTTTGCAGCTTGCATTAGCCCTGAGCAAAAGGCAATACAGAACAACCTTGAAGGAATTATCAAGGAGAAAAAGTGTTGTTTAAGATGACCTAAAGTTATCAGATGGTGTTTTTGCTAAAGGTGCTTTAGTGACTTCTTTTAGAATGTCTATTTTGGCAGGCAGCTGGTCTCCACTCTTTGCAGTACTGTAAACCGTACCTACCCATACTGGCAACCGACAGTCAGTGTAATTATCAATTGCTAAAACCCCTGTGCTGTTATGCTCTATATCAGCACTCATGGAATGCCTTTCATCCAATCAGACCACTCAGTAGGGACAAAATGTTGCATAATGTACTGTAT
>JAOVVB010000008.1:1427302-1450560 GCA_028570985.1 Heterobranchus longifilis | reverse complement strand
TCCAGGATACCAGTGGAGCATCCACCTGCATCGTTGTTAATTTATCACCCAGCAGATCCGGACGGATGGTGTTAAACGCACTGGAGAAATCAAAGAACATGATCCTCACAGTGCTTGCTGGCTTATCAAGGTGGGTGTAAACTCGGTTGAGCAGGTAGATGATGGCATCATCCACTCCTAGGCGGGGCTGGTAGGCGAACTGAAGCGGATCCATAAGTGGTTGGACCATAGGCCAGATAGCAGATAGCGGTGTGTTACGTGCTACTTGTTATGGCGTCCCCAATGGTGTGTGAGCTCGCAGTCCGAAAAGATGTGTTTGGTGGCTTCACGTGGCTCAGAGGAAACACGTGCTAGCCTTCGACCTCACTGCTTGGTGGTTTTAGCCTTGATGTGGGAGTGCGGGTGGGAATTGGTTACGACTAAATTAAGGAGAAAATCTGGAAAAGATTGCAGTCATGACTTCACAGAAAAGTGAACAGGTTGCTAATTCAGATTAAAAGCCTCAACACTCACATGCTATCAAATGAATGGAAAAGAGTACTCTGAAAGGGGTTGTATTAATTATGCTTTTTGCATTTACTTCATTTCAGTGAGCTGGATTTACAGAAGGAGAACAGTCCAAAATTATCAAAGAGTTGTTCTACATATTGAAAATAACTTTGCTTTGTTGCTGGTTGTCTAGTCTCATTTTGAATACTTTGCATGTTGTAATTGAGTTGAGAAATTACAGAAATTGCATTCTGACTCTACAGAAAAAAGAGTGAGGATAGTTGTTTGTTTGAAAAGTTAAAGAGTACCTTAAAAAGGAATAACCACCTTCTGAGGGGTATCTTCGTTTCTGTTTGAAGTACACCTATATAATATAAACTATCTATTCTCGAACAAGTGTGTGGAATAATCCAGTCCTTGTTTAACTAAAGGTATAATATCACTTCGCCTGCATTCATAAAGCTCTGTTCTCTCAAACCAACGGCAACGCCAAACTGCGTCCAGATTTCAAACTGCTTTTAGATGACGTACTTAATTAGCCTGATAATCAAACACATATTTTTATTTGAAACTCCCTAACGTGCGCTGCCTCATCAGGGCCGTACACAAAAAAAGCAAACAATTTATTCATTGTGAAATGCATTTCTGTTACTTTTTACTGGCTGTTTTCCTGAACAATGGCCTCATTGTGTTCTCATGAATCGGTCCGAGCTTTGAGCCTTTTCTCACAACCTGATGGAGAATGTGTACTCTTAGGGAAGATGCCTGCGCCCGATGTTGCTTGCCAACCCTGACTGGCCAAACTGACTTCCTGTGCTTTGTGTTCGGTTTCAGGGCGCACTTACGTTTCTGCCCCTGGAGTAAACATAGCTATTTAAGCAAATCCACTTCTTCTAATGTATATGGGTATAAGGGTTTATTATTTTTAACAACGTGCACAGATGCGAGGAAGTAGATAATGGCTGCGTGATATGAAAACCGTATCATAATGTGTTCATACTGATATATTGTGATTACAGTAAGTCTTGAAGGATATTAAACCATTGATGTGACATTGTCCGCCTGATTTTCACTAAATTATTTCCATTTGTTGGACCACGTCAGTGCCGTGATTCATCCAAACACAAAGGAACACTCATTTATTGCATCTGAGATTGTTCTGGATCATCATTCCATTTAATAACCCATTTAGGAGTTGGCCAAGGGGCTCATTTGCAAAGTATTGTAATAATTATTAACAAGAATTTCCTTCTGCAGGCCATTCACATTACACAAGTAGCACTCGTACATTCTTTATCCACCCCATGGATATAGTCTCGTATGTTTCACAATCACTTGAAGCATATCCATGCATTTCCAGTAATGTCTTTCAATGCAAATGCTTCATATGCATTTCAATAAAGCATCAATAACAATAATGTTATTCCAAATTTGTACTTTGTATTTGTACTATCCTGTATACAGGGTCGCGGGGGGCCTGGAGCATATCCCAGGAGACTTAGGGCATGAGGCAGGGTACACCCTGGACAGGGTGCCAATCCATTGCAGGGCACACACACACATACAGTCACACACTACGGGTAATTTGGGAACGCCAATTAGCCTAATCTGCAGGTCTTTGGACTGTGGGAGGAAACCAGAGGACCCGGAGTCACCTACAAAGCATGGGGAGAACATGCAAACTCCATGCACATAGAGGCGGGAATCGAACTTGGACCCTGGAGGTGCAAGGTGACGGTGCTAACCACTAAGCCACCATGCCACCCGCTTTGAAAACATATGTTAAGATAAATATAAAAAGCATTTTATTCCCTATAGAAATATCTGAGCATCCTTGCTGTTCCATTTTTCCTATTTATACTATTAACACTCATAGGAATATAAACCTTTTATTACAGTACATGCTATATAATTTATCAATCTTAGGTCATGAATCAATCTTGTGATGAATTACAGCAGTGATTAAAACCAATCTGGTTCATGCTCTTGTGCAGGACTGGTTGGAATTTTCTTCAGTGTCTATTTGTCTATAAAGGATGAGTGCACCGATAAAGCGAAAGCTGTGGTTTTCCGCAGTGCTGGGTGGTCTCGCAGTGTGATGCGGGGGTGCGAGGTGGTGGTTAGACAGACACATACTCTTTCTCATAGCACGTTTTGAAGGCAAAAGGAAGTTCATACACTTGAGAGCACAGATCATGTTTTGTTCAGCGGTTTCAGCTCAATGAAATCACAAGCCTGAGGCTGTATGATAAAACATGCATACAATACGAGCATCTGTTCTGCCGAGGCGATACATAAAAGCAGTGGAAAGAGAGAGAAAAAAGTTCATTCACTTTTACTTGACATTTCAGTTCTATCTAGCTGATCATGCATATTTACAGTATATACCATTGACAATGCTTTGGTTGATGCACTATGTCGTCATCTGACCATCTCACACATATATGGTTACAAGGATACATTTTTTTTATTTTTTTTATCGAATGTCTTTGTGTCCTACAGTCTTATAATTTCCCTTCGCCGTAACTAAGAGGCTCAAACCTGTTCCAGCATAGCAATGTAAGCTCCATGAAGACACAGTTGCCAAGTATGGTTTGAAAAAATACAAGAACCCTCACTTCAACCTAACTTACCACCTTTGGGAATGCTTACTGGGCCTCCTTGCCCAACATCAATGTCTGACCTGACTAATGCTCTTGTGCCTGAATGAGCACACGGCTCAAAAATCTAGTGGAAAGCCTTCCCAGAAAGGTGGAGCTCCTCACATTAGGAAAGTGGAACTAAATCTCGAATGCAACGTGCTAAAATCACATCAGCGTATAATGATCAGGTGTCCGCATACCTTTGGTAGTATGGTGCAAATCAATCTCTATTGACTTAATAGTTAATGCTTGATTGTTGATTGCTACTTCAGGGAATAAATGTTATCTTGAAAGATCTTGACAGAAGTAACCCTACCACATAGTGCTTTACAGACACACATAAAGTATATTTCCTGTTTGTTTGGGTGTTTTGAAAAAGAGAATCGGCCCATTCAGATGAGTTCAAGCTCATGAACTGATTAACACTTTAAAAACAGACTTAAAACGCATAAAACTAAAAGCGAATCGTTTTTTAAACAAAGTGCATGTGGTGTAACAAAGCTACTGCGAAACCTCTCATGCATTTTCGCAAGCGATAACTTGACATTCGTTAGGTTTAGCCGCGTCTTTCAGCATGCTCATTATGGAGCGGACCGCTATGAAGCTTTGACCAGATGCCAAAATGTTTATGTCTGTTTAATATCCATCTGAGTTCATTTCACAACCCAGGGTTCAACAGTGTTTGTTTGCAGTCACTGTAGAGGCTGAATAATGCAAGCTTTGTTAATGGGGCCAACGGTAGTGCCGTGTTTTTCAGAATGCTTTTTTGGATTTTACAATGTAAGCTTAAATTATTTACAAAGCTTATACTGAAGTACAACCTAAAAGCACCAGTTTACAAAAAACGTCTCATATGGTGTCAATTTGTCGATATTCCATTTTGCTATTCTCATTCAAACTGCTCTCTGGAACTCAATTCCATCAACCAAATGTGGGTAGTGATTCACATTAGCTGTGTGTGTGTTTAGTCTGTCTCCAAAATCTGAAATCAAACTTTGGCCTATAAACCATTTCAGTTGCACTTTAAGGTCAATAAAATGCAAACTGCATAAAAATAAATAGTCTGATTCTAAAAACTTTCTTTTTCTTTTTCAGACGTATAACCTTCAAGATGGATGGACAGTGTTACTACAACGAAAGCATCGCCTTCTTTTACAACCAAAGCGGGAAGTACCTGGCCACAGAGTGGAATACTGTCAGCAAACTGGTGATGGGACTCGGGCTTACAGTATGTATCTTTATCATGCTTGCTAACTTGCTGGTGATGGTGGCCATCTACATCAACCGCAGATTTCATTTTCCCATCTATTATCTCATGGCTAACCTAGCAGCAGCGGATTTTTTCGCCGGACTGGCTTATTTCTATTTGATGTTTAACACGGGGCCCAACACACGCCGGCTAACTGTCAGCACGTGGTTGCTACGGCAGGGCCTCATCGACACGAGCCTGACGGCCTCCGTGGCCAACTTGCTGGCCATCGCCATCGAGCGCCACATCACAGTCTTCCGCATGCAGCTCCACACCCGCATGAGTAACAGACGTGTGGTTGTGGTCATCGTGATCATCTGGACTATGTCGATTGTCATGGGTGCCATACCTAGCGTGGGCTGGAACTGTATCTGTGCCATCAAAACCTGCTCCAACATGGCGCCACTCTACAGCAACTCGTACCTCGTCTTCTGGGCCGTCTTCAACCTGGTGACCTTCGTGGTCATGGTGGTGCTTTATGCCCACATATTCATGTACGTCCGCCAGCGCACCATGAGAATGTCGCGCCACAGCTCAGGTCAGCGGCGCAACAGGGACACCATGATGAGCTTGCTGAAGACAGTGGTGATTGTCCTTGGTAAGTGTCTCACTTTACTTGGTTTGCATGTTCTCCTAGTGCATGGTGGGTTTCCTCGGAGTCCACTGGTTTCCTCCCACAGCCAGATTAGGCTGATTGGCAATTCCAAATTGCCATTAGCGTGTAAGCGGGTGGGCGCACACTTGTGCCCTGTGTCGAACTGGCATCCGATCCAAGATGTACCCTGTCTAATGCTCCAACTGACTTGGAATAAGCGGCTGGCTTCCTGTGACTCTGTACAGGATAAGTGTTCATGAGGTTATAGTACGAATTGTGAGAGGTTAGCTAACTCACGCTATTGAAAAAAGATTTGGTGGTTTTTGCACGCTAATCACTTAAACATTGCACCCATTCTAGCTATCGTTGCGGTTTTGCTGAAAGTCTGAAAAAACACTGGAATTCAAGCCTAACTGGATTTCTGGAAATGATGGAAATAATGGCATGTCCTAAAACAACAACAAATGTGAACGTACCCGGGTGTGATAACTAACTAGTCGCCCAAAACATGTACTGTAATTTTTTATACACTAAACATTTCCACTCTCATTGGTGTTTTTTTTTTGTGTTTAAAATCCATTTTTATGTCCCAATTGTGTGATTCCATCCTGACTCCCGGAAATCCCTGGGGCTCTGTTGTAACAAAAGCTTATTCTTGTTAATAGCACATGTTTTCGATATACTAAAAAGTTACTGGTAGTATTCAGGTTGAATCTTCCTTAGTAGAAAATCAAATCCTTCTGTTAGGAAAAAAAAATGCTGTTTTATTTTTTACATAGCATCTACCACACAGGCCCTACAACTCTGCCAATAATATCAGTGCTATGGAGCCACCTCCTTGTTTCTGCACTACAGTTACGTCACATCATCATAGAGATGTGTCCTTGGGGTGTCTTTATCATCCTTGCTGGCAGTTGTCATTGTACACTTTGTAAAGATTTCCATGTGCCCACTTCCTGCTGAAGGAGGGCAGCTGAACCGTGCCCTTCGTTATGTTCACACAGCACTGCTACTCAAGAGTCCTCATTCCATCTTTAATGCTTATCCTGTAAATGTCATCGAGATATGCAGTCATACAGTTCGAAAGGATCAAATGTATTGTTTTAAGCGGCACACTGACCTCCTGGGTTGGGGGGGGTTGAATCTCACCTCCAGTCTGTGTGTATGTGTGGAGTTTGAATGTTCTCCCAGTGCTTGGTGAGTTTCCTCTGGTTGCCCTGGTTTCCTCACATAGACCAAAGACATGCAGTGTAGGCTGATTTTCCAAATTGTGATTGGGGTTGTGAGGATGTGTGTGCCTATGCCCTGCAGTGGGTTGGCACTCATCCAGGATGCCCCCTGTCTTGTGCCCAGGAATAGGCTCAAGGCTCCCTGTGACCTAAAATAAAGAATGATCATCTGCTGTGAAGAATGATGTCATTTCTCTGCGATATCATGGCTACGGTGTTATCTTTTTATTTCTTTTATTTTTTTTCCAATGGCAAATTGAATGGAAGAACCCGTTTCATTTGCTAAAATATTGTGAGATGTCTGAATGGTCTGAAAAAAGAGAAAATATCCAGTGAATCGGCAAAAATGCTTTGTTGATGCCAAAGGTCAGAGGAGAATAGCCAGGCTTGTTCGAACTCATAGAACGTAGTGATGGGGAGTTTGAATCATTTTAGTGACTCGGTTCTTTAAATCTCGTTCATCAAAATGAAGGAATCTTTTTTGAGGCATTTACTGTAGCTCATTTCGTTCTTTTGTTCAGAAATAACAAATAAAATGTTACATTTTCAACACACCTCTCATAGCTTCTGGTCTGAGTCGTTCGTTCTTTTGAATCTATTACACTGCGTAGTCTCTATGGGAGTCACGTGACAAAAGAACGAATGATTCGGACCAAAGACTCAAAGGTAACTACTCATTTCTGTTTCCTGTACATAACCTACGGAGGTTTCGCGATGATTTGCGCCCAGTAGAAAATGAACGAATAACTCGCCGAGACTACTTGTTCTTCTGAGTCACGTTAAAGACTTATTCAAAAAGAATGAATCGTTCATGAACGATCCATCACTAATAGAAAGGCAACTGTAAATCTCGGTACGACCAAGGTCGGCCTAAGAGCATCTCTGAATGCACAACACTTTGAACCTTGAAGCGAATGGACTACAGCAGCAGAAGACCACACCTGGTGCCATTCCTATCAACTAAGAACAGGAAACTGAGGCTACGATTAACATGGGATTACCAAAATAATAGACAACAATAATAGAATGGAAAAACATTTTCTGGTCTGATGAGTCTCTACTTCTGCTGTGGCATTTGAAGGTCAGAATTTGGCATAAACAAAATGAAACCATGGATCCATCCTGCCTTCAGGCTGCTGCTGGTGGTGTAATGGTGTGGTAGATGATTACTTGATTATTACTTTGGGCCGCTTATAACCAACTGGGCATTGTTTAAATGTCACTGCCTATTTATTATTATTGCTGCTGACTGTGTTCATCCCTTTTTAACCAAAGCAATGTGTCATATCACAAAGCTAAAATCATCTCGCACTGCTTAGTTGACTCAGTACTCAAATGGCCTCCACAGTCAGCAGATCTCAATCCAATAAGACAACTTTTTGCTATGTTGTGCCACTGGAGATTCGTGATGCTGACCAAAATCTTTAAGGAATGTTTCCAGCACTTTGTTGAATCTATGCAGCAAATAATTATTAAAAGAAGTGCTGCCAGTTTACATTAGTCAATTACTCTATATTTTTACAATGTGATTCGTTTTGTTTTTTTTTGCTTAAATTTGGTCCTAATGATTCCTGACATATTCCGGGCAATTCTTCATAAATACTTAAATAACTGAGTCTGGATACTCCTTACTCACTCACTCCGCTTTATCCGGTACTCAGGGTCTCGGGGGGCCTGGAGCCTTTCCCAGGAGACTTATGGCATGAGGCAGGGTACACCCTGGATAAGGTGCCAATCCATCGCGGTGCACACACACTCACTCACACACTACAGTCAATTTGGGAACACCAATAAGCCTACTAAACTGCATGTCTTTGGACTGTGGGAGGAAACTGGAGTACCCAGATGAAACCCACCAAGCCCAGGGAGAATACATACCCGAGGCGGGAATCGACCCCAGTGCTTGGAGGTGTGAGGCGCCAGTGCTAACCACTAAACCACCATGCCGCCCTGAGTCTGTATAGTGATTAATTAATTGAATAAATACATTTATGAATTAGTTTTAAGTAAATAATTAAAAGTTGACCAAGGATAAGGGACTGCTTCAGCAGAGTCTGGATAAAAATATTCTGTTTGCTTTGCTTCCATTACATTTAAATATTTAATGCTTGTTCAAACTTTTTTTAAAAATGTCTGTTTGCTTTTGGTTTTATTTTTTCCCTTGCCATGTAGAATATGCTTCAAAACGGTATGTTATCTTATTACACAGTCGTGCCAGCACTTGAGTGATGGAACAATGCAGTCCTTGAGTGTTATACAGCTAGGGGTCTGTGGTCCTGCTCTTGTCGCCAGTTCCAGTGTTTGCCTTGCACTGTGTCAGCGTCATGCCTCGCTGCTTTCTCCAGCCAAGCCCAGAGAAAGAGCCTCAGTCAGGGCACAGAGACCCAGAGCCAGCAGGAAACAGTGCTGTTGTTGTTTTAAACGTATGGGGCTCAACGTGAGGCTCTGGGGAAAGTGTAGAGCGGTGGAGCTGGACAGGAACAGATACGGGTCTTAGGTAGTGCTGGCACTCCACAGATAAGAGAGCTCTAATACCATTATAATGCAGCTCTGTGTGTGTGTGTGTGTGTGTGTGTGTGTGTGTGTGTGTGTGTGTGTGTGTGTGTGTGTGTGTGACTTAAAGCCATAAGAATGTTCTGTAGATGTTAAATGAAGGCAAGCTGTGAAAGCAGAGAACGGTCAGCCATTCTTCATTCAGTTCCTTGCAGAGCAGCTCATTATACTTCTGAATGATTACATCATTTATTTCACTGTAATCGTATACTCCCATCGGCAGAATGAATATTAATATTAGTCACGTTATGCATCCGAGTCACATAAAAACGGTAAAGCATAAAGAAAATTGTGAGGATGCTGAGTCCTCATTTTTTCATGAACATTTGATGCAGCACCAAAGACAGGACCAGGGCTAAGAACTGAACTGGAACTCTGAGGCAGCAAAGAAGCATACTGGGCTGCACTTCCATCACAGACATAGGACAATATGTTATTAATAAATAAGCAGTGTTGGAGGACGTTACTTTTTAAAGTAACTAATTACATTACAAAATTACTGTCTTTAAAAAGTAATCAGTTACATTACAGCGGTACTTTCTGATAGAAGTAACTAGTTCGAGTACTTTTCCATTGCAGAAAATGAAAACTCCTTTGTGATTCCTCATGCATGTTGTTTTAGTCAAGACCTTTATAATTATTCTACCATCATCACTCAGCAAAGTTTGGCCCATAATCTGTTATCTACTAATACCCCTATCTTACCTACGCAGTTTCGCGCGGTGGCCGTAAGTACAGTTCATCATGATTCACCGCGAGTTTTGGCGCTGTGATTAGGTTTCTATCTTTCCGCGCGTTGGTCCTCGCATAGTCAAACCGCATAGATGAGATAGGGGCTATAACAGCAGAAATAACAGAGGGGGCGGGGCTTGTACGTAGGACGACTTTCACACACACACACACACAAACACTAACGGATTGGGAATGACTGCTGTCGACTCACGGATTACATAAATTGTCTGAATAATGGATTACATTTTTGAAAATATAACTAAATAACTTAAATGGCAGACCAAAAGCGTTAGATTACTCGTAACATCAAAAAAGTAATCCAAGTACTCTAACGCGATACTTTGTAACGCGTTACACCCAACACTTGTGAAGACTAGAATTACTTGGGGAAAATGAACAAAAACATTCTAATTTGGCACAGACTTACAGTGATTAGTAATAAATTATATTTATGAAAATTCTACTTTGATCCCAGTAAGCATATATTGTAAAAAAAAAAAAAAAAGTAGACAAAGACAAGAGTACCGCACCTGCAAGTATATGTACAGTCATGCTTTATTCCCAAAGAATAAAATTCTATTTAAGAAAATATCAACATTTTATCTTACTTCATCTTGTCAAAAATAAGATAATGTAATCTGGTTAAGCTTTAGTCTAAATAACATAACTGTTGTTGCAATAAACAGATGAGATAAATTTAGAGGATCCATCCTGCTATTCATTTGTTCAAGTTAAGTCTTCACTAAATAATCGTTTTCTTCAAACTAAATGCTTCTGCTGGGTCTAATCCCCAAATCGCAAAGAGCCAAGACCTGTGACTGGCAGAAATCATATAGTTGCCAGGTAACAGTTTTCCCTCTTGGAAATACAACTGTGGCTTTTAAGCTCATTGTGTTAAACTGAGGAAATGGTGGTGTTTAACCATTAATCTAAACCTAAGCTCAGGCCATTCACACCTGTTAATTCTCCCATCATAAATAAAGCCTATGTGGCGTGTGCCATGATCCACTGTTATACACTGTTACAATACCTAAGATTAGCCATACAGAGTAATGATTACGTTGTATGGATTTTATCTGCTTTTTTACACAAGGTATACTAGAACCAGGTGTCCAGGTGAGCATTGATTCATTTCACTCTGTGTGCTCATTTTGTTTGCCTGCATCATGATATTCAATATTTCATGAAGACTGTCATCTGAATATTTCTCAAGGCCTTTCCCAATATGATGTGATAAATGTGCATCATTATATTTGGTTTCATTTCCTTTATTATGTTTTTTTTTTTACCTTGGTGTTTTCTGTTGATTAAAAAGCAGGTAGATAAGCATTTGCTCTGTAATATGAAAACTGGATATAATCTTGTAAGGTGTAATGCCTAAATAGGCTCACCGCTATGCGAGCTGTATTTTATGAATGAATTTGTATATGCCTGTCAAGGGTAGAGCCACATTGCCTTCTTATTAATAACATGGTGCGTCATGCTTTGTCCTCTTGTTCATTGGTTAAGACCGCTGTAATTAAACACAGACTAGTAAACAGACTGTGCTTTTCTACATTAGATACGCTCTTTGCAGATGTTGGTCAAATAACACAACTGAATATAATTGGTTTATAATAACAAAAAGAACAGTTTCATGCATTATGTTTTCTATGGAGTAATTATTGCACCTTGTGGTCAAAAAATACAGTTTTAAAGAGAGGCCCACTGGGACAGGACTCATGCTGCCCCGTACTTATTATATAAACATTTTGAGTTTTATGCTCAATTTCAGCTCCATGGAGCAGTGGATAGGATGGCATGGCTGCATGAATTTCAGTTTTTATGTCAAAGTGGGCATTTAAATTTAAATAAACTTAAGCTTCCAAATAATTCAATCCAAAAGATTTTTATTTGTAAAAAGTATTGTGCAGACAGTGTGACTATAAAGAACAGTGCAATTTCTATTGTAATAGTGCAAAGGATGAAGAAGAGAATAGTTTATGTAATATCCATACAACAGAAATGTGTGCACACTACTGTAACCTTATTATTATTAAAGATTCTACTTCTTCATTTTTGAGGTGGTAAGAATGAATGAGATGTACTGTAAATAGGGCTGGGAATTTGGCATAAACCCGGGCCAACATAGTTGAATATTGGTACATGTAAAACTGCCCTAGATTCTATAGTAGTCTATAGAGTAATCCAAGTGTGTTAGGAGTTTAACATAATTTTCTTTGTCATTACTTACAGTACAGTAAGTCACTACCCGATGCTGGTGATTCTGTTGGCTGATCACCTCAGCAAAGGAATGTCTGCATGTCTGAATGGATTTCCTTTTCCTGTTTTTCCAGTCTGTCTAAAGTAATATGCAGGTAGGTGAATCAGCTACACTAAATTACCTCTAAGTGTCAATGTGTGTGAATGTCTGTGGGTGAATGTTTGTGCATGGATCCTTGCAATGTACAGTAACTGGCGTCTCATCAGGCAAGAATTCACTTGCCTTGAGCCTGGTGTACCTGAGGCTCTGATCCATCTATTACTAAAAATAAATAAAAAGACTTTTTAAATATTACTGGTATGTTATTGATGTGCTGACAATCTTTTTTTGTGTGAAAACTATACTCTCCGATATCTGTCTATTTTAAAATGTTATTAATATTATTGTTATTATTATTATTATTGTTGTTATTATTATTATTATTATTATTATTATTATTATTATTATTATTATTATTATTATTAATTGTATTCATTGAAGCTATTTACTCAAGTTATAACAAGCCATAAATTATAACCCGGAATGTAAAAACAATTTTGCTGGTGAAAGGCCCAATTATTTAAATGTACAATGACAAAAAGAATTTTTGCCTCAAACCATACTCATCTTGGAGACCTTTTGACTTCTTAAAAATTGCAAAAGCTGGAAACAAGAGCCAAGTAAAGCCTGAGTGTATTAAAGAACAACAAAAAAACATATACATAATGTGAAACACAACCAAAAATAATTAACTATTGGACAAATTTACTGTATGCTCAATTAAAATAGCTTCAAGAACTGAACCTTATGAACTTTATGAAGCTGTTCACAGTAAGTTGGGAGGTACTAAATAAAACCCTCGAAACAGATTCTCTCCAAGAGCATTTCAAACCCAGATTTTCTGAAAGCACAATACACCTTCAATATTTTTTATCTTGCAGTGCTGCAGTGTCCAAAGCACCATGGGAGATGATGTTATTATACAGTTTTATCCATAAGCACCCTGTAAGTTATTTATGTCGTACCTAAGATTGCTATAGGTTGTTTGTTGCAATCCATGTAAAGTGTAGACAGTCTCAGGAAAAGGCACTAATGAAGCAGGAATTGTGGTGCTAATGGTATGGATGTTGGAACGACATTGCTGTTAGGTTATTTTTAAAAGAGAACATCTTTGTTGTAATGACATTTGCACAACTAAATATTGATGGGATGCGACGACCGATGGTCTGATCGAGAATGAAAAACTTCTGTGTACCACTGGACCACTAGGGGGAGTGCTGTTGCTAGTAAATTGGCATACATAAAAACAAGCGCCGCAAACACCATATTATAGTATATATTACACTTGCCTTCTTCCATCTTGACTCTAAGTGACTCAGCCCGATGGAGTCCCCTCACTTTATTTCATGGATATCAGCGAGAAATTTATGTTATGCTAAGGTTTCTAATTTCAGCATCTGCTTTTAACTAAAGTTACACAAAATCATAAAATATTCCAGATTTATATTAAGGTTTGATCGTTCTAAAATCTCTTCTACAACCACAAACTATTGTATAATTGTATAAACCAGAGGGGAAAAAAGACTTAATAAGAAAGCTTATAATAATGCCAGTGTCTTGAATCTTTAATATGTTTCTGCAGCGCGTGATGTTTTTGCAGTTCCTGTGCTTAGAGAAAAAAAGAGGCAATGTGAGATCTTTCCATCCAGATGCTGTTGATACTCCAGTGGTCATGAAATGGAGGTCAGACACGAGTTCAACATCAGGCGAAGCAATTAATCTGAGCAGGAAAGCTTGTCATCAGAGTAAACTGATCAGTCTATTCAACACACACACACACAGACACACTCTCATACACACAGCCTGGTGTTCCCGTCTGTCACTCCATCTAGCAGACGGATTGTGTGTCACGTTTGTCCTGTACACCGTGACACAACCCATTTGTAACGCTGACGTGTGTCAACACAAATGTCCATGACTCAAACTGAAACCTCAAACCACGTAAAAGATGTTCAACTGGCTTCCACCTCATTTGGAGAATCCCTTTCTTTTTCCATCTAAATTCAGCTCTGTCTCCTCCTTTCATGCTGAATAACTCCATTTCTTCCTCTATGGAAACCAAATTAAAAAATAAATATATAAATAAATCTCCATCAGGATTCCTCGGCTCACTCACTCGCAGCACTCCCTTTACCTATCTGCTTATTTCTTTACCTCCATTCGTCTTTCAGCATCTCTCTCCATCATCCCGGCTTGCACTGCCTGCATGCATTACTGTTTGTGTTTCATCATTTCTTTCCACTTTCTCTTTCCCTGTCTCCTAATACCTCTGTCAGAGTAGAGCGTAACCTCTCCGTCTCTCCTTTGATCCTGTTTCCACCCCCCACTGCCCCCCCCCACCCCCCCGTAATCCTTTTGAGTTCAACTTCTTGCCCTGCTCCTTGACTTTTTCTCACTCATCACTCATCACCGTCATATTTTTCCACTTTCCTCTCCTCGAGGAAGCATGTTAAAGTATGATCGCTGGCCCTCTGAAGTGTTACTTCTGCTTTTTACACCTGCTCCTGTCACCCTCGCGCCCACGTACACACTGCAGCTTTTCGCCCAAGAGTAGCTCACTTATAGTATATGATGTGACTTTTAATGGTTTAATGCTAAAATGTTCATTTCATCAAAATATTTTACAAAATCCTCAAATTCTAAGATTTTTATCCCCAAATTTTAGCCAAACACTTAGGTTTCTGAAACCTTTGATTGCTATATACTCAAAAACAAAATTCCCAAATTGTAAATGAGATTTATTAAAAATGTTTAACTTTTCACCCAATTTAAAACAATGATTTTTTTAAATGCTTAAATTTCACACATAACCAGAATTGTCAAATGCACAAACTTTTACATGCCCAGATCAGATGAGCAAATCTAATGCTTAAGCTTTAAAAAAAAGTTTTCCAAGCTAACAGATGTCCAATTTACCAAATATTTAAATGAGCAAAATTTTTATATGAATTTGTATAAACAAATAACCCAATTCCCAACTACCTAAATTCCAAAAGTTCCCAAGCACTAAGCCGCTCTGATGCAAGGCCAGGCCTGGATAGATCTGAACTGTCAACATGGACTAATGATCCCTTTCTGAATAATAAATATAAGGCAACGGGTGTGTACAGTTATGAATGATTAAAGCCAAGGTGTTGCAGTCGCACCTTTATAGAAAGCATAAAATAAATATCACAGAGTGCTCTCTCTCTTTCTCTCTCTCAAGGGATACAGAGATGGTGGCTAAGGAGGTGAGAGGTAGAGTTGTGGATGAGAAGTGTATGAGTGTGTACTGAGGCTGAAAAAAAAGTGCAAACAGTTTTAGCCTGAAGAAGTAGAACCTCAGCGCTCGGGTGTCAATCTGGAGTCTGTGTTCTGCTTCGAGCTGATTTCACAACCATTTTTTAAAGCCATCTTTAATGATCATGCTAGGATGTTCCTGCAGGGTGTGTGTGTGTGTGTGTGTGTGCGTGGGTGTGCATGTATGTGAGTTCTTTTTATTGTTAGCAATCCATCAGTCAGATGGAGATGATGAGTCCATTAATGTGGAAAGCTGTCAGGGAAACAGTTCATACATCGAGGTGTGTATCTCAATGACATTTAAAACAGACAGACGTGTCCAAATGATGCCAGTGAAGATGCCTAGCTCTGAATTTCATCATTTTCAGCCTGTGAGAGTTCAAGCTACAAGTTGAGGAAAACATGGACTTATATATGTACAAGTCTAACTCATTTAAAGGTAAGAGGTGCTACTTTGTTTACTGTTAAGCGTGAGTGTTGATTTCACGTCACTTACTGAATTTCATAGTCAAAGGTCAAGAAATCCGAGTTCAGTCGAACTCGAGGCAAAAACCCACACAGAGCTCCTTTTACTACACTGATACCTTGTTTTTAATCAGGTTTCACTCATGAATTCTGCTCCAGGCTACTACTTAGTGAATTTCTCGAGTAAAGTTATCCAGTGTACTCTCAAACAGCCCATTTCATGTGGTTTTAAATGTACTTGAGGTAATATCATTAGCCGTAGTGCCTGGTTTCAACAAATCTCCTTCACCAACTATAACGTGGAATTTAGGAACTAAAAAAAGGGAATCCTTTTTTATTGTATATATTCCACTCCAAAACTCCCAAATAATCAAAAGCCTACTATACTGTGCCAAGTGTATACTGTAAGTTACTAAATTTACAAACTCTCATACAGGCAAATGACCAAATTCCTTCTGTCCTCAAATTCTCAAGTGGGCAAATAATTACATTTACAACTGGTTTAGAGTTATAAATTATCATACTGTATGAAAAGATTTCACCTAATGAAAAAACTAAATGTCTAAATGAACAAAAGGCCAAATTTCCCAGTTACTTTCAAAAATTCTAAAGTTGATACATGCACAAAAAAGAAATTTCTGCTCTCAATTTTATTTTCTTTCCTCTTTTTTTTTTTAAACCCAAAAAATTATCAAATGCAGAGATAACGAAGTGGCAAATTCAATGTCCAACAGTTAAAATTTTACCAGCAAATATCATTATTTCCATTGTAGTTCGACACCACTTATCCTCGGTAGGTTAAATAAGTTCCAAAAATTCCTTATGCAAAACTTTTACATGCTTCAACAGCTAAATTCAGAAATAACAAAATCTGCACTTGCTCGACAGCTAAAATTTTGAAAAGGCCGAATGCACAAGTAACAACAAAGCCAACATTCTCTGTACAGTACATGCCATTTCTGCTTATAAAATGCCTACGTTAGTTAAAATGTGCAGTTCTGTGACCTCCCCTTTATTTCTTCATATTAAATTAGATGATGTAGATTAAATGAATAAAAACAGAAACAAATGTTTTACTGCAAGAGGCTGTAAAGTACCTAAAGATACGATTTTAAGAACTTGTTGTTTATGTAACAGCCTCAGCAGCGACCTCATTTCCCCTCTGGTCTGTTCCAATCCCTCAGCATTCAGCATCAGCAGTTACTAATCACCGGCCTGATCATCTGTCATCATCTGCACCTGTTTCTCACTGGGTCAGGCCTAAAGTTAGATGTTTTTTATGCTTGAATGATTTATAGGGCAATGTGTGGCTTAACAAACAAGAAACATTCCTCTGAACTGTTCAATGAGAAACAAAAATGTCCACTAAAAATGTACATTAAAAATACAAGAGAGTCTTGTGCTTTGGGGGGCAAAATGTGAAGAAATGCCGGGGGGGGGGGGTTGATACTTTTGCACAGTATATTAGATGTTCTAGTTTTAATTAGGATTATTTTCTTTAAAACCAAACTCCAAAGAGTATTTTAAACTCACAGGTCTCTGTTAGTGTTTGTTGCAGTTCCAGTTTTGACCACTAGGAGCAGTAGTAACTATGGAGCTAAATGATGCAGTGAGCAAACCAAACCAATGATTGTGCAACATCTGGATATTAATTTATATCTGTGAAGGAGCGATGGTTTTAGAACGAGGTTGTCTGAGCTCAGCTCTGTGCTTCGATTAAATTTGCTCAGTTTTGTATCTTGTTAGTAAATGAATAAAAATGTAATAAGAAAATCTTTTTTAGAAAACTCTTCTCAAACATCACACTCGCACTGAGAAATAAAGCTCGATTGGAACGCCTGCTAAAGAATTTGCTTTATTTTAATTTAAAACTAAAAATTGTGAATCACTCTTATAACCTGTGGCACAAATGCGCCCTTGTTGAGTCTTTCTCTCTCTCACACACACACACACTCTCACACACACACACACATTGATAGGAGAAAAAAGCCCTGAAGCTTGACCTCAGATCTCACACTTTATCCCTCCGACATCCTTTTGCTCTTAGACGTTTCTAACACACACACACACACACACACACACACACACATATCCGTATGCACGTTCTGACTGATTTGGAGCTTTTCCCTGATTTATGGGTCGGTGCTGTTCGTCTTTATTACGCCGTAAACACCGTGAGACTCCTCTCTTTCATTTTTCAGCCCCACGGTATCGATTTAGCAGCTAATCATATGAATAGCGACTTTGTTTTATGAAAAATGAAGCCGTCCATCGTGAATATTGGCATGTGCGGGGGAAAAAAACCAATACCCCTGATATCCTTAAGTCAAAAAAGCTGTCAGATTACTGTGATAAATACGAGTCAGAATGATATAACTGTACTTTTTTATTATTATTTTGAAATGCCAGAGGGTGAACTACATATTCTGATACAGACGCTTGCTGGATTTCCTTCCCATTTGCTTCTTCTCGTTGTTGCAGTGAGTAATACGTACGTAATTACACCGTGCATACGCGACACGTGCCAGCCTGTGCTGCGTGTGTGGGCTTTCAATGTTCTCCATATGATTGATGGGCTTCCTCTGGGTACTCTGGTTTCCTCCCAAAGACGTGTGGTGTGGGCTAATTGTGTGATTGGGTGTGCACCACACTGCAATCCTACGCAGGATAAAAGGTTTAGATAATTGATGGATGCATGGATGGATTTGTCTTGTTTATTTATTTATTTTTATTCTAAATCTGAGTAATGAACACAAAGACAAGTTCACAATTCAGAAAACCCTTGTTTAGTGAACAAGTTACAAAGCAGTTACAGTAACTACACTTTATCTCACCACTCTATTGTTGATTATTTATCTATAACAGCCTGTTACAGATGTGTTATTTTCTTATCCTTACATAAAGTATACAAAGTTCATTAAACTTGCTTGTTGTTCTAGGTGCAATTTAATTTCCTGTAAAAATACATAGTCATTTTGCCTAAGTTTAGAAATGTTATGATTTTAAATGTTATTAATAAGATTTGCATTTAACTTAAGTCAAACTGAGACTTGTGATGAAATTTATGGTAAATAGAGGCGTAAAAGTGAATGACATTTACAGAAGACTTCAGGCACAGTGCGGTGATGAGACTCTTAGCCACAGTAACACATTTAAATCGTGCAAACATTTTAAAGAAGGCCGTACATCACCAACTTGTGAAAGCATGCATCTGCATTTGTCTCTGTGGACTGTACTCACAATCAATAACCAACACCACTTGCACGTTACAGGAACTCGGCTGGGAGTTAATGCCGGATCCCCCGTACAGTCCTGACCTCGCTCTAAGCCATTTCCACATGTTTAGGTTTCCAGGAGTTCCTGGGAGGCCGGCGTTTCAGACATGAAGCAGGCAGTCCGATCACGGCTCTGTGTACTGAGAAAACTTTCTACCTTAATGGTGTCCAAGCACTAGTGAAACACTGGGATAAATGCATCAGTGTATCAGGAGATTCTACAGAGAAATAAAGAGAGTTTTTAACACACAAACGTCCTGGTTTGACTTGAACAGCCCTTCTAGAATCGAACCAGGTATGCAGTTCTAAAGCTGTTCTATTAGACTTTAGACTTACGATTAATCAGACTTCTGGTTTAAAAGCACATTTAATGAGATGGATTCTGCATCAAATTCAGGCCGTTTAGAGAATTTAAATTAATTTGCGGTAAAGCCACTGAAAAAATGAATCCATCAAAAGTCCTATTTATTATTTATAATTTATTATTTATGGCTTGTTGCTCTTTTAGCACTTTATATTTGTTTAATGAAATCTTTGCTAAGATGCCGTAGCTCACATTAGATGCTCGTTACTCTTTGACGGGATTAACATCATTCTCATTGTTATAGTAACTTTTCCTGGGTTTATATGATTTTAAATCCTTTGCTAAATGACTAAATACGCTTAAACCTCACAAAACTGTTCGCGTTTCAAGTTTCCCCCCCTGAAGCTATTAGGTAACGCGTTTTTTAAACAAAGCCGTCGCCTCATCTCAGATCGGACTAATGCATCTCTTTATATAGACCGACTTTATAATTCATGACTGGCTATAACATTATTATCAGCTTTGTCATGTCAAAAGCGAAGAGAGTTAAATATCTACTACAGCAGTCATTAGTTAAAAACTCATTTAGCTTCTCCTCTCCTGTTCCACACTGAGATATGATAAAGCCTTAATTAATAATTCAACCTAATTAAACACTCATATTTAAAGAGGGCTAGGCCTGAGCGCTATTAATTGTTTCTGGCAGAAGCGCGCTGCTATTCCTATTTCTCACGAGGACACTCTCATTCGTAACGTCGTCTATTTCTTTTCCAGCCAGATGCCGTGTAGGCTCAACGTCACCACCGAGCCACCGAGTCCGAGTGTAATAACGAGAAGTCACTCGCACTCGCATGGACCTTGTTGCCAGCGCTTGTTGTTTGACTTCTCCTCTAAGTGCGTTTAGGGCTTCACGCGTAACGTTGTGACATTTTCCTCTCCGCCTAACGCCTGAGATATGAGACAAACCTAATAACGCTGGAGCTCCGTGCTTAGATTAGGCTCATCTGCTCGAAAATATCGGAGCGTGTTGTTCAGCCAGGGAAACCATATTTTACTCTGATGTTAATCTGACATAATACGCTAATGTAACATAATACCTGTAGAACGCATTAGGCCGTTTCGTAAGGAGCGAACGTTGGTGCACATTTATAAAAAGCACCGTAACAAAATCACGACAGGACGCTCCGATCACGATGATGCTCGATCAAACCCGTTCCGCCTGCTGAGCGTACGCAGCAATAAAACTGTATTATAATAAATACACACACATACACACGGCCCAGTCGTTTTATTTGTTTGGGTGCACACGATGGAGCAGAATCAAAATGGTAACCTTTTAAGACCTGTTTATTTATTTAGTTATTTACACATGTTTGCTTCAAACATTATTTATTTATAGTGTTTATTGTTTTTTTCTTACATGCAAACATTATACATATATTTTTAATTTGCAACAAAAGAAATTTCAACAAATTAAAAAACATTGTATCTCTCTGCATACTGTACAGACAGACAGTATACACGCTCATATGCATGACTTTAGTTTTTTAACCCTTATTTTTATTTCATACAATTAAATAAAAACAAATATCATGAGTCACAAGCATTAGAGTTGAACAGATTAAACAAGAATATATATATATTTGTTGCTGGTAATATCTTGTGTGTGTATGTGTACTGTATGTGTATGTGTGTAAGAGAATATGTGTGTGTGTCTATATTTAATATCTGCACTTGCAAAACGAAGACTTTAACAGGCTTAACTACGTTACGTAATACATATTTATATAACATACAGTATAGCATGAAGTGCACTCACACAGTCTCTATGCTTTCTGACTTAATTAGATTTTTTTTTGTTTGTTTTTCTTGCTAAAGCTAATGGTACTCGATGTCGCTGGGAAAAAGCACTCGTCTATTCTATATTTAATCTCAGGATGATTATTTACTGCATTTGAATGCACTTTCTGTCACATGCCATGCAGAAGATCTATAAAACGCTTTGGACAAGAGCTCTCGCCGAGCGCTAGACGAATAAGTGCGAGTGATTAAAAAGGACGCAAAAATGTCTAGGCTTTAATTATACAAAACATGCACATTTTACACCCCACTTCATCTATCTTACACAGACTTTCTTTAGCTCCACCCAGCAACCCCATTACCCTGCTCCCCAAACAAGCCCAATGCACATCGCTGGCATATTACATAACGCTGTGGTCGTCCAGGTCCAGGTGTGGTTGCTACACTTACCGTTACCGTTCCATAAATGTTTGTGATGGTGGAGCAAAATAACTTGTTAAATAGAGAAACAAATCATAATCTGATGATAATAAATGGTGTTTGTGGAACTATTAAAACACTATCACACTCGAGGTTGTGCTGTTGTACTGAACATCAGCACGGCTGTGATATCTTCAGTACTCGGGTTGCACCCTCATGCATATGTACAGTATGAGTGCATCTCAGCCGTTCTGATATTTAGTATATCAGCATGACCTCGAGTGTGATATTGCTTAAATATACAAACCAGTTCATAGTTACTCGATACAATTAACTTCCTTGCTGCCGCTTTTAAAGTTATTTTATTATTCTTATTACTATTTTAGGCACTCCGGAATCTTTGTGTCCTGCATATCACTAGAATGCCTGCTGTCTTCACCTCTTTTTGAGCCTCTATGAACAATACTGGACGCCAAAAGAGCAAATGAGAAGAACAAGGAAATGTCAATAATTTGCATTATGCAAATTGAGCCAATGGTAATTAGATGCTCTTAGTCTTTCTAGCACCATCCTAGCATTTGTGGGTGAACGGTTCCTCTTAGTGAGGCAAAAAAAAATAATAATAATTGGTTGTGTGTAGTCAAAATGAAGCAAACCGACAGCATACAGCATACAATATGGCTCCTGGGATAATTTAAATGGAAGAAGATGTCATTTAAATGGGAAAATATATATACAAACCCGGGCTGGTGAAACTGCTCTCTCTGGACAAGGATAGCTCTGCAGTGTTTATGTGTTTTCAATCTCAGAATAGTGGATGAGATTATCTTCTGCCTTGAATCATTCTTTACCATTAATGTTAAGATTTTTTTTTTCCCTTATTGAAAGCTTTTCAACGCTTTCAATGCATCCTTAAGAAGGAACAGAAAGGTTTCATTCCTAGGTGCTACCTGTGTCAAGAGGCTACTTGATTCAGAAGCAACATCCACAGACAGCAGGTAGACAAGAAAACACAGAGAGTGAACCAGGGACAAGATGGCCAGCAGATAAAAATGGAAGAAACAAAGTGTTGGCATCTGTGTGTGAGAGAGGCGGTGTGTATGTGTGTATATGTGTGCTTGGCATTTGGCAGCTAAAGACCATTAGCAGGCAGGCAGGCCAGGCACAACACTGTCCAGCTGTCAGAAAACACACCGTGCAAGTGTACATGTGTGTGTGTGTGTATGTGTGTGTTTATAGGAACAGGTTGTCCTGGTGTAACACCTGTCCGTGTGTTGCCAATCCGTTCCAGTTCAGCTGTAATGAGCCAAGGTATCCATGTGTGTTTTCATTCATTATTCGCTTTGTTTGTCCCGCAGTCGAAGAGTCGTGCGATCAGCGCTTCTGCTCCGAATCGATCCATACATCCGTAGCTTTTGTCTAGATTTCATTTCCCTTCGCAGACATGTTTCAGTGTGTGTGTGTGTGTGTGTGTGTGTGTGCTGGTACAGATTTCACTTGCTGTAAAGCCGCTTTGATAAATTTACTGTAAAATGTGAAGGTCATATCATTTGGAACAAATCCAGATGACCAAGCCAGGAGGTAAAGGAGGCGTGTTCTCAGCACCCAGGAGGTGTGGCCTCAATGCATATGCTTCATTAAAGGAGGCATGTTGTACTTCTGTTATAATAAAAAGTGTGTCACCAGTGCGATTATGTTTTAATAAGGAGAAATGTTGCTTTTGTTCTGGTTAAATAGGTTTAACATCTGAGCTTGTGTCTTGGTGAAGGAGGTGTGGCCTCTGAGCTTGTGTCTTGGTGAAGGAGGTGTGGCCTCTGAGCTTGTGTCTTGGTGAAGGAGGTGTGGCCTCTGAGCTTGTGTCTTGGTGAAGGAGGTGTGGCCTCTGAGCTTGTGTCTTGGTGAAGGAGGTGTGGCCTCTGAGCTT
>JAOVVB010000008.1:1411090-1427202 GCA_028570985.1 Heterobranchus longifilis | reverse complement strand
GGCATCATTAAATGTGTCACTGGTCTATAAAAGCCGTTTTTAAAATGCAAATAGTACACAGTGGCATCTCTGGATGCTGAAATATGGCACCATTGTTAGTGGTAAATGACCTTTGGCAACAGTTGTGATCATCATAAACACATACTTATTTTGTGGCCTCCTATATCCTAATGTCCTTGTAAATGCATCAGCAAGTACACACAGGACAGCCTGCAGCAGAGGTCTTGCTGGAAAACTGTGATCCTGCTTCACATCAGGTATCAAGAAAGCCTTTAAGGACAGGCCCAGTGTTGGACCCCAGAAACAGATGCTGCATGTGGTAGGGTATTTAGGCCAACACTTGAAAATACAACCCCATATCTCTCCCCCAGATTCACAGAATGACTTCTACATATGGTTTGAATTGCATGATGACAAGCCTACAGGGAAGACCACATGTCTTCCCAATGACTAGGTGTTTTATCAGAGTCCAAATTAAACATCTCTATAAACTCATTCCTGCATGATTTATACTGTAGAATGCCCAATTCTTTTGACATTATCAACCCAAAAGGACAGTTCGAAATGTTAGAGAATCTGTTGGGCTTTCACCAGGCATGGAAGGCAGATTTCCAAATTGTTCCACCAAGATACCATGGCTCCCTACATGCTCTAGGACCATGAATGTCATCACTAATAATGATCACATTGCCAAAAAAAAGTCAATTCTGTCTTAGGACATTTTCGCATTAGGTCCCTGGGACCATTTTTGAGAACACTTGACCCCAAAGTCTGGTTTATTTTGATCAGTGAGAACACGTTCCAAGCCTGGGAATTGTGCCAGTATAGTATGGTGTACGCAGGCATGGATCGAATTAGATATGGAAGACAATTGTACCTGAGCATGGAAGTAGGTTGTTGTTTCGACGTGATGTCATCTGTGCCATTAGTCTTCTCTGAAATGTCAGTGTACGTATAGCATGAGCTTATCTCATCCTTTGACCTACACAGCCATAGCTCATGAAGTAGGAAGGCATGTGAGAGTGTTGCTCTTGACATTTTTCTCTAAATATCAAAATATTAGAAAGTTAACTTCCTTGTTCCCTTCTCAAACCACGTTCAGAGGGCCTACCACGGTTATAAAAATAAGAATAAATACAATGGTCGCCATTGGTCTCCATTGTCTCTAGTTGGACTACAGGGGTTTCTAGATGGATGGATGGATGGATGGAAGTATGGATGGATCTGATGGATGGATGCCTGCTGTTTTGGAGGTGTGCAAGTGTACATGAGAACGGAGAACAAAAACAATGTGAACACTGGCAAGCAGGGGAGCAATCGTTCCCGGACACGATACAAATCAATCGTGCCTAATTTAAAAACGCCGTTAAAGACATCCATCCAGAAGCTCTCACAACCATTCAGCATTATGTCTCCTGTGGATAGTTACAAGGCACATAAAAACCAGCCTTCACACCTCACTAAAATTCACACCTGTATTTTATGGCGTAGTATTATTATTACATCTGTACACCTTACATTAGTCCCTTAAAGATGGTATAAATTTTACTGATACTTAAGTCTGTTAAGAATGTACAATTTGATTATCATGTGCGGGATCTTATGCAGTTTGCACAGCTTATTTTTTTGGTTTTGTTTCTCTATGGTCTTGGAGGACCAGTTTTGTTCCACTAAAACTGGTGCATACGGATAAGACGTGAGCTATGAGTCTTTTCAATGGAACACAGAACCTTATTTATGTGCGTCAAGGACCATGGAACATTACAACTTGAAGCATGAAAGAACCAGCCTTCTAGAAGAAGTAGTATATCACATTGGAATTAGCCGACCAGCTGTATATGAGGCTGAACAGCAAAGTCATTGTGTTAACACATATGAAGTCGTGCTTGGAGTCAATGCATGCCTTTGAGAAGCTCCCAACATATAAATCCATTCTCAGCTTGGAAAAGTGGAAACGAGGTTCTCGGGACAGGAAAGGTGCTGAAATCGAACCGAACCCCTCATGTGATGGCTTCCATGTTACAACATCATGGCGTCAAAACAACCTTTCGTTCTTTTTCAAATTGAGGTTTGATCCCTGTTACTTCATCCAAAGACATTCACAGACAGTTTGCCTCTAGGGTTTTCTAGCCAACCAACCCTGCATTATTGTTAGAGCTCATTTCAGGATCACTAACATTTAGGTTTTACGTGACGCTTCAGACAATATTTGATTCATGAAGTCTAACCAATGAGCCCCATCTGAAGTACTCAAAGCTCAAATGTAATTACATTTGGATTTACATGGGCGTTAATCACACCGCTTACAGTAATACTATTTAATAAACAGCAGGAAATCCAATTTGCTCCAACCACATGCACCACTACATCTTTCAGCATTTCCTGTTGTCCTAATCATATTTCAAATTAACACAGAGAATGGATTAGGACCATTAATGCTAGAGCAGAGTAACACACCAGGGAACTCATTACTAGAACACATTATGTAGTGATAGATATTAATGGATCATCAGGTTAGCAATGTGTCCTAGTTAATCACTAGTAAATACATCACACATTAAACTAACCAAATGTTTTTCCATTAATGTATATTGCTGGGTTGTGAAATCCTCCGCACGTCACAAACAAACGAGTGGATCTGGAGGATCTGGAGTACTTAACCGAACGATTTAATGCATGGATTTCAAAGCACAGTAAATGAGTTTTCCAAGTGTGTTGGAGGAAATAAAACCTTTAAGTCCCAAAAGCACCCACCCAACCCCTAGAGATCGTATTTCCTTTCCCCCCGTTGAGCTTGTGTTCGCAAAAGAGTGTAACGTGGCCGAGTCATGGAAACAGGCCGTTGCAGTTTATCTAACTCCTGAGAGTCCCCACATAACTTTCAAGTGATGTAAAGTTCGCAAGAACAGCTGTGTTCTCTAAAAGAAAAACCGGGCTTTTTGTGAATATATCGCTCTCTATTGCAAAATAACATCTGTAGCCAAAATGTTTATCCTTTTTCAACACACACTGAGAAATGCCAGCTGAATACAGTGTCATCAATTTGTTAAGCATGTTTATAACGACATAAAGATGTGATGCGAACGCTGCGAGGCTGTGAATGACGTGCTGAAATATTGCCAGGAATATTTGACCTCAGGAAATTGCAAAACCTTGACAAAACGTGCCGTCCGGTTCGGTTCATTTAAGGGGCCGTATAACACAGCCCCCAAAATTCTCCAAAACAGTTGTCACGAATAATGCTGCGGCAGTTTTTCCAAGTATAGTACTAAGACGGAAGGTAAGTAGTGGAAAAAATGATCAAATCCATGAACTATGCACTAGAAATTTTTTCATTAACATATTGCCCATAGGCGGCACGGTGACTTAGTGGTTAGCACTGTCTCCTTGCACCTCCAGGATCCGGGTTCGATTCACGCCACTTGTCTGTGTGATGGAGTTTGCATGTTCTCTCTGTGTTTGGTGGGTCTCCTCCGGGTACTCCGGTTTCCACCAACGGTCCAAAGATATCCTGGTTAGGCTGATTGACGTTCCTAAATTGCCCATATCGGATGCCCTGTGATGGATTGGCACCATATTTATGTTTTGTGCCCTCTTAAAATGTATATAGGTTAAAAAAAAAAACATGTATTTAGGTACATTTTAAATAATGATACTCGATTCTGATTGTTACATGATACAAAAACAAACCGCTCCAATTAATAACTCCATTCTCTTCCCCTTCCTCAGGTGCTTTTATCGTGTGCTGGACGCCTGGCTTAGTCCTCCTCCTGCTTGACGTTTTCTGCGAAGATTGCAACGTGCTGGCTTTCGAGAAGTTCTTCCTCCTCTTAGCCGAGTTCAACTCGGCCATGAACCCCATCATCTACTCCTACCGGGACAAGGAGATGAGCGTTACATTCAAGCAGATCCTGTGCTGTCAGCGGCAGGAAAACATAAACGGTACGGTGGAGGGTTCAGACCGCTCGGCTTCCTCGTTTAACCACACTGTTCTGTCCCCACACAATAATGACCACTCTGTGGTCTGAACACAGCAGACAAACACAGCTGGCACTATCGGGATCAAACCCAGGACTGGATACGGCTCCTTGCCCAGTGGCGGAGCTGCACAGGAGGCATTTGCATTACCAATAAAAAAAAGAACTATTTTGGAGGGTTTTGTTTATTTTTATATGTGTTCGGTTTTTTTGGTGACACTATATTAAGTATTTAATAACTGATTTACAGTGTTAACAGTCCAGGCAATATAATGATGATTTCCAATAAATGGTAATTGTATTCATGGACAGTATTCATGAATTTAGATTTTTTTTTTTTTTTTTTGTGCTACCCAGTAAGTCCTGGGTATCCTCAGTATTAATGAAAATCCTAGTAATCTTTTTGCTTCGGCTTTTGCACTATAGAGATAAGCAGTGCACTCTTGAGACCACTGATTAACGGCACGATTTTGTTGCCGGCTAATCTGAAGATGTCTATCTCATTAGGCCTGTGGCATCACCTATGTATCACTACACTTGTATACAAGCTACAAGACTATATCCTAAGGACATCTAGAATAAAAAAAGAAAACCAATGGTATTAACCGTGTTGCCAAGGAGAATTCCTTAAAAAAAAAAAAATACAAAAAATAAAAAGTCTTGAATCACCTGAAGGCATGATGGATTGTTCTTAGGTTTTTTCCACCGTGATCATTTTTCATTTGAGGACCTTCTCAGTATCATCCAGTTCTGATTTAGGTATCTCTTCATGTTTTCTTTTCTTTTCTTTTTGTTTTGTGGTATTTTTAAAAAAAAATTTTTTTGGTTTGTTTTTTTAACAACGACCACTTACATAGATGAGCCATTTCTTTTCAGGGAATCCAATTCATGGACTGCCACCACGTTCTAAAGTCACAAATGCCCTTATTTTTTTATATTTTCGAAAAGGTTTGGGATTTCTTGAGGACTTTGAGGACTTTCAGGTTTCTTTAATAAATGACTGTCACTTTGCTAACAAACGTAACACGAGTATACACACACACACACGCGCGCGCGCGCACACACACACACACACACAAACTAATCTTAGTATGAACTGACAGTAAGAATGGAAAAGACCAGCTTTCCTGAGAACCTTCTTTATGGTCCTGTGTTTGTGTGATATTGCTTATACCCAGCTGCCAGGGTCTAATTCATTTTTTTTGTGCCACAGTCATAAGCGACCATGAAATGTGTGAAAATCTTGTGACATGGCATAAGAGAAATGAAATGATGAGTGTATGTTGATCTGTATGTACAGTATGTATATAATATATGTATATATTCAATGTTAGTCAAAAAGGGAATCTTTATTTTTAAGGACTTTTTTTTTTTTATCTCAGTTGTATCCTGATTAACACTTAAATTATTTTTTATTGTTTAACTTGGGGGCAAGTGTATTTAGTTATTTCCCATGAATTAATCTGAAGACCTGTTTAGCAGTACATGGAGCGATCGTTCCTGCGAATAGTTTAGAATACAGCGGATACTAACATTGCTAATCAAAATAACCGGAAACATTTCATATGAGGCCTACAGTTAAAAGTAGGTTCTTCTTTGTTTGGATAAGGTATGCGATTGACTTGAAATATAGAAGGAGAAAGTTCTTGCATATACTGTAATTGGGCCATAATGCTGTTTCCTGCTTAACCTCAGTCATGGACTGTTATTTTATTTCCTTCCATTTTTACAATTTAACCTAAAAATTAAAAAAAAAATGTACATTTTCCATGATGTTTATAACATATGATTTTATTTTCACCCAAAATATTTGTCTTTTTTTTTCCCTCCCACGCTCATTCCTGACTTCTGTATGAGTCACCTAAACTCATTATAATTCAATCTGACAGTCTTTTTTAAAATAAACTTGTATGATATCAAACCAATTGCTAACTTTTTTTGTGAAAGATGTCCTAATCATTTATTAGTATTTTATTATCTAGTATTATTATAATACACCGATACAGCCATAGCATTCCATCCATCCATCCATCCATCCATCTAGGAACCTCTGTAGTCCAACTAGGGACGATAGAGGCCAATGGTGACCTTTGTATTTAGGTCATAGCTTAAAATTTTGTGTAGCTTTCCCCTTGTGGCACCGGAACAGCTCTGTCCCCTTGATGCATGACCCCAAAAGACCTGTAAAGGAGTGCTGTGGTGTTTGGCACCAGGACGTTAGATCCTTTAAGTCCTGTAAGTTACAAGGTCAGGCCTCCATGAATCAGACTTGTGTGTCCGGCACATCCCATGGACAAGGACTCAGTCAGATTAAGATCTGGGCGATCAGCAATTTGTGCTACATTTGTTTTTGTTTCGGTTTAGATCCAACAGGTTATCCCATGATCCTGTTACCAGTTCACTGGTATATAATTGATAATCAATATTATCCAATTCATGTGGCAGTGGTGTTAACGTTATGGCTGATCAGTGTACATACTTTCAACCATTGATATTGAGCTGTAATTATTTTTATTATTATTATTATTATTATTATTTTTTTAAGATTTACAGGAGGTCACATACTTTAATACAAACCTGTATATATTAGGAGCTCTGCACTGATGAACAGCATGTACTGCAAGAAGATATCACTTAAAAACATGGCAGTCTTGTTTTTTTTTTCTTTCATTAAAATGGCAGATGACGCAATCAAAACCTAGCAAAAAAGTATGTTTTTCTTACTTAATCTTAGGCATGTGTAACGTTAACATCAATTAATTATAATAAATTTGCACAAAAAAAAAATTAAAATTTAGCCAAACATGGGCAAAAATATCAGTTTTCAGTCGAGAGAGAACCTTTTTTTTTTTAGGTCAAGAAGAAAAAAGGCTGAAATCTAACTCTACAAAAATACAGTATATGTAAAAATAAAATAATAAATCATGTGCTGGGTAAAAAAAATCTGCCATTTGTCAGTTTAAATTAAGCTGTAGACGTAAAAAAAAATAAAAAATAAAAAAAGTTCACATAATTCCCTTAATTCATTGCTCTACATTAGCATGCTTTTCCTAGAATGTGTAAATGTGTAAACATTGACAGGTTCTTAATCTAGATAAAAACTGAAAGTGATAGAGTGATATAAAAATAAATAATAATAAAATAAAAAAATATTGCTGTTCCAGGACCCTGTGTGTTCCAAGACACTGTATAGCATGTAGGTGACACATTTAGGCCACATGTCCGCTCGGTTGTTCAGGAGACAGCCTGTGGCAATAAAGCACAGAGTTAAGTTTTCCAGTTTTCCTCCAGACTGACAGGAAGTTCCTGTGTCCAGTGCAGAACAGTCAGCAAGTGCTGAGTGAGTGGGATATTACACCATTTCAAGCACAACCTCTTTCCAACAAGATCTCACAGAAAAAAAGGGGGAAAAAAACTCTCTGGATTTATAACTGGCTTTTGCTTTATAGGAAACATACCGTACGATTTGGAGACAATTGCGGGGGAAAAAAAATGCATGGCATGTGAAATATAAAGCCAATGAGTTCCGAGGACAACTGGTGGAAAATGTCAAGTCTCTAAATTGGAGCAGCTGGATCCGGCATTCCTGCGTGTTTGTGTTGCTCTGGAGTAGTATTTGATACTGAACATGGAATTCTTCAACACTCCATAAGAAACAGCCATGCTTCCTGTCATTTCCAGGCGCTTTGTATTACAGGGCTTAACTCTGGCTTTGAAAGTAAATCTTTTGGCATCGGTTTAATGGACCCATAAGCACCTCAATGGACCGCGTTATTATGAGTTATGGTTGAAACTCGGCTCTTTAGCGATAAAGCGATATTAGATATACAGCTGATGGTGGTATTAATATGAAATTTGAAGCTATGTAAATACAGAAGGTGAGGTCACAGAGCTGGGCTGACTCGGCCCAGTTAATGCGCCTTCATGTTCTGCATGTTCTATCTTTAAACCTGGAGGGAAGTTAAATTAGAGGAAATAATTACCAGCTAAACCACATGTATCTTATATAGTGTAGCCACAAAGTCATATTTTGGGAAAAATGAACTGAAATGTCTGAAAAAGACTGATCAGCACTGCCATTAATTTTTGGATCGCATTAAAAATATTTGGGTACTTTAAAGTGTCAGCACTGGGCTAATTTGAGATTCGAGAGATGCAGTAAAGAGCCTTTCATGCATACGGGAACCTGATAAATCTGGTTGAGCGAAGTTGCTGAGAAATTGGTCAATATGTGACCTAGAAGAGGTGGGTGTACGGATTTGAGGAGTGCTTTGATGAGAACAAAGAGTTCTCAACGAGTGGATGGCGAGCGTGCGGCGAGAATGAGAAACATCCTCTAATCTCAGGAGCACTCATATGGGAATGGGAAGAGGTGAGGAGTGCTCGGTAAGAGTCCCATGACTACCTGGAGAGCGTGGCAAGAGCATCATCAGCGAAGCAAAGCAGAACAACCAGAGGGTATTTAAAAGGGACACAGCAGAGAATTATTTTCATTAAAAATTTTCCTGCATCCACAAGTTCGGCGAGCCCAGGAATACCTTAGGAGCAAGTTTACGAATGCCAAGACAGCACTATGAGTGAAATTTTATTTTACGTGAATAGCCTGTGGAAAGAAAAGCTTTTTGCTGAGATTGGCGAGATTGAAGAACGCCTATGAGAACCCAGCGGTTCCTGGAAATCTCCCAGAGCACGGCAGTTTTCTTGCCAAAATCCCTCTCTACATGAGAGCTATCTAACTATGTAGTTTGGTTTCCTCTATGATTGGTTAGAGCATGACCTTAAGGCAGCAAGGTATTTTGAGAATGGCAGGGAATTTGGGAGATGGCCACCTCTGAGCAGAGTTTTGCGTTTAGTGAGTGATGTAAATGTTAAATGTATACGGCTAGCAAAAGCACCTGAGCAGCACTTTTACTCACACTGTTGTTTTGAAAGTAATGGGATGTACGGTATTTCCGACCGTAACAGAGGTATGTTTCATAAAAGCAGACACTGAGGTGGCTTATCACATTGTATTGGTGGGTTAGGTGTGAATTACCAAACGCATGGGAAAGTGGCATGTTGAGGTGGCGCATTTATCGCAAGATTTAAAAATAATAATGATAATACTTAAGGGCAGCATGGTGGCTTAGTTGTTAGCACTGTCGCTTTGCACTTCCAGGTTTCAGGTTTGAGTCCCGTCTCGGGTCTGTTTGCATGTTCTCCCGTGCTTATTGGGTTTCCTCCACGTACATCGGTTTCCTCCCACAGTCCAAAAACATGCACATTAGACTAATTGGCGTTCCCAAATGCCTAAAATGCATGAATTAGTATGTGAGTGTGTACACATGTGTGTGCCCTGTGATGGACTGGCATCCTGTCTTCATGTCTTAGATCCTCTGGGATAGGCTCCTGGACCCCCTTGACCCTGTATACAGGATAAAGCGGTATAGACGATGAGTGAGAGAGTAATGATCAGTGGACCGTTAAATTGACATAGGGGATAGTAACATGTATCATTTTGTCAACTCAGAATTTAATAATAAAATAAATCTTTTATCCATCACTTAAACAAGATAAGGATGCTAAATAAACTCTACACATGACTGAAATCGTACTATAAAGATGTCACAATTCTGTTATACTTGTTTTTGGGGGGGTTTTATTTTGTCAATTCCAGATAAAAGACAGATTGCTTGAGCAAACGGTTTTCATTAAGAAAAGTTGTAGTTAGGTCATTATTTATATCCAGTCGGCATGTTTACATGTGACTCAGGCTTGGTTTATATGAATGAAGAAAACAAACTTAAGGCAGATTCAAAGTACAGTCTACCTCTTTCTGTTTTCAACAGCTGACTGTATCAAAACAAAACAGTGATTCATGTTAGAATAAGATAAATTTACTGTAGGAAGCTTTTAGGTCATGGTTGCCTCCCTTAACTGCTGTAGAGAAAACTCCTGTTTGCCTTTTTTTTTTAAAAACTCTCTGTGAATGTGCAGGCTCTTTTTTAATTTATTTTTTTAAACGTCACGAGGGTCAGTGAAAGTTGAAGGTTTGAACCAGATCCATAAAATTCTGGCTTCACCTCCCTCACTTTCTCTCAGGACTCTTCATTTTCTAACCATTCTTGGAGGGAAAAGTTGGCTCAGTATTGGTGCTCAGCTTGTGCTTTTTTCTTGAAGCCTCCTGAGGTACGGACCAACTTTTCTGGCTTTGCTGTCGAGTCGCTTTTTTCGAACTGACCTAACATTCGAGCTACGGAATTCATATTTTAAAAAGCAAAAAAGGAACCTATTTTATTACTCAGTGGGTGTCAGAAAAACAACTTCAGCTAATCTGTTGATGCAGTGCTGCCCCCTACCTGTCGCTCTGAGTAGCGGCAGTGTTAATGTTGATTTAGTACTTTTTATTTTTAAGGTAACAAGGACAACATTTAAAAAAAAAAAAAAAGAAGAAGAAGAAGAAGAAGAAAAAAACCAAGCCGAAAATTTAAAAAGTGTTTCCTATTAATGAAACAAATCTGCAATTTTTGTTGGTTCAAGTCTGCACTCCCTTTAAAATGTACTTGTGTTGATACTTGGGTATGACATAAAAATATACCTTTCCTTGTCTTTGCAGTGCTGATCTTCATAGCATTAATGTGTCTTGTAGTATGTAGTTAGTGGTTAAGGGGTTGAACTACAGTTCGGAAGGTTCCAGGGTCGAACCACACAACCACCATGATGCCACCGTTGGGCCCTTGAGCAAGGCCCTTAACCCTCAACTGCTCAGATGTATAATGAGATTTTTTTTTTAAATTAGTTGCTCTGGAAGATGGTATCTGCCAAATGTAAATGTAGTCATTTTAAAGGTAAAAAAATAAAAGAATTTGCAGGTAAAACATACCAAATTTGTATGTGCCTTTGAGTGTAAAGTCAAAAGTCAAGGAAAGGTACGTTTTGGTCATTTTAGCATCATATTTCTAAACGAGTGTAGCTTATATGGGGTTCTTATGCATAGAATGTTTTTATCATGATGTACTAAATAACTGCTAAATAAAATGTTATTAAACATTATGTGTGAGCCTGGTGATTCTAAACGTTATACATATTTGTGCATAAAATTATTCAATTTTTTCCCCCTTTTATATCAAACTGTTGCCTTTATACAGGTTTGAAATACATTTCTAAGTACATTAACATTAATAAAAGATATCAGATAATGCTATTTGCAACAATAATGCTAGGTGATCCATGTCACACCATCACACAATATGTACATTCCACCATAGTCATATGTCATGTGACTGCAGTACATGGTACGAATAATGTTCTCTGTGCAATAGTTGGCTCTCTGTATCATGGTTCGACCTCCCTTTAAGAAGCCTGAGTTGTTCATGCACAACAGGGTGAGAAAAGAACAAACTGTAAATGAAAACCTCCTTTGGATCAAAGTATTCAGAGGAGAATGTTGGGAATCGTTTAAACAGAGTCACAGTCTGTCAAATCTCATCCAAATTCAACAATGCTCTACAAAAAGTCATCTTAGAAGGCAGGACATACTATACCCTGTGAGACTCTCTGGTCTCAAATGCACTACAACAGCCATGTTGGGTGTCAGGGCAGAACAAGTATGTACAATGAGAACAGAGTGTTGAAGATTGTACTGTACTGTAGGGGGGGAAAAGTTTCGTTTGGAAGGTGTATACTCCAGATGGAGTGAGAAGACAGTGGATCATGAAGTACTTCGAGCAGCTCGTCCTGAGACACATCAAGACCCTGCTGCCCCCCTCACTGGACCCACTGCAGTTTGCGTATCGTTCAAACCGTTCGACGGACGACGCCATCTCCACCACACTCCACCTGCGACTGACACACCTTGACAAGAAGGACACTTACGTTAGAATGCTGTAAATAGATTTCAGTTCAGCATTCAATACAATCATCCCCCAATACCTGATCGGGAAGCTGATCCTGTTGGGCCTGAACACCTCCCTCTGTAACTGGATCCTGGACTTTCTGAGCGAAAGGCCCCAGTCAGTGCGGATCGGGAACTGCACCTCCAGTACCACCACAATAAGCACTGGGGCCCCCCAGGGCTGTGTGCTCAGTCCCCTGCTGTTCACACTGCTGACTCATGATTGTGTAGCGACACACAGTTACAATAATATCATCAAATTTTGCTGATGACATCAGCAAGAACGTCGAGTCAGCATACGGACTGGTGTAAGGACAACAACCTGTCTTTGAGCATTGATAAGACAAAAGAGATGGTTGTTGACTTGAGGAGGATACGGAGCGATCACTCTCTGCTGACCATCTCTGGCACTCCTCTGTGGAGATTGTCAAGAGCACAAAATTCCTGGGTGTCCACCTGGAGAGCTCAACATCAGCTTTCTGCACAAGAAAGTCCAACAATGCCTTTTCTTCCTGACAAGACTTAGGAGGGCCCAGCTTCCACCACCAATCCTCACCACCTTCTATAGAGGAACAATCGAGAGCATCTTGAGCAGCTGCCTCACTGTCTGGTTTGGGAATTGTGCCATATCGGACTGCTAGACCCTACAGCGGATAGTGAGGACAGCTGAGAAGATCATTGGGAGATCAACCTCTGACTGAGAATATGCATTTTCTATTCAATACTGTCAAACACGACACAGAAAAGCAGGAAGGTAGAGATGCAAATATGGAAATGACAGTAAGAGACAAAGGTTGGAAATTAAGATGTGTTAAACATATAATGTGACAGATTATACTCCCTTCTCACACCTGCACATACTTTAGCAGATGCACACACTCACGTCTAAGTCATGACTCCATTCCAAAGATCTCTTAAGGTTCTAGACTTGGTGCACCACATAATTATGCATACTGTAACTGTAAAATCCGGTAAACTTCAACAATTTCCTGGTTTTCCCCCAATCACTGTGACACACACACACACACACACACACATGCATACACATATCTATGCAAATGTGATTCCAATTTACAGGCAGATGAAAGAAAGCAAGAGCTCTAAGCAGGATCTAGTGTAATTTGTTAGGAGAAAAAAAAGAAACTATAGCAATGTAACCAAATTTTTTTTTATTTCCATTTTATTTTTATGTATATATTGAATACCATGTGTGTGCGTGTGTGTTTTAGGTGTACATCAATTTCATATTGCTAGTTAGATAATAGATTTAGCACTTGTGCTTTAGTGCCAACTGCAAATACTGTTTTGGTTATCTATTGTACATTACTCTATTGTAAGATAAATGTAGCTTCACTGTAATACAAACAATGCACATTCACTGCACAACTGTCCCATCTATTATTCATATGCATATTAATTTTGTAATTAGTAAAGTTTTTGTAAAGTTTTCTTCTGCATATGTAAATTGCATGTTTAGGCTTGCATTCTACTAAACATAGTATCCAACCATATTTTGGGGGTGCGTGAAAACAGTTTTGCCAGGTTAGATGTTTTAGTATATTTATCTGTTAATGTGATCCCTTTTTTAGATAATTTATTTTTGGAAGCAGGAAAATTAATATTAATATAAAGTATTGACAAGGGTGAATCAATTTTAATTGATAAACTACTGTATGTATATATTACCTGATTATAAATATTTTATTATGAAACCTTGAAGAACTACCACCACTATTTTTGCAATGTTAATATACACACAATGACCCTTCAAGTAATTTTCCAAGGAAGTGACGACTGGAGTGAAATTAAAGTTGTAAAAGACAACTGAATGTAAGATAGCGTAACTTGCCTCTGTGCACAGAGTCTTCTACATTTCTCTTCCCTGCTGTTTTATGATAGCATTGTTGAATACTAAATGAATACTAAATCACCCATAAATGTTCTCAGCACACAGTAAGAGCCCCTACAGACAAACAGGACACCCTCTACTAACTGCTTTTTCCAAAAGAGAGGCACTGTGCAAATTAGTGACCCCCCATTTGGACAACCTCTCATCCACCCCACCCCTTGCACCCTCTCCACTCTGTTATTTTCCATCAATCTTTTTTGTACTCCTCTGCTCCTCTCTTTCAGGGCTTTGCTTTTTGTGCTTCTTGCTAAAAGAGCAAGTCAGGACCACCCTCATGGACAGACACCATGGTAACTCCTAAAAGAAGGAGGGGAAATAATAATAATCACTATACATGGGAGCACAATGCAACTGAATAAGGAATGGATTGAGGGAGGGAGAGAGTGTGAGAACGATTGGAAAGCGCTACTATTGGGACATGTGGCACATTAATCTGAGACATACATAAAATTAAAGTGTTTTAATAGGAAACATTTTTACAAAGGACTTTTTTTAAAGATGATTAAGAATGCTAAAAAGGTCCATCTAACCACAGAATTAATTGCTTTGGTTTAGTGCCATGTCTGTCCTTTGTCCATGTCCATAATAATCTTGCCCCTGTTATAGTGAAATACTTTTATTTGTGACAATAAAAATGTAGATTAACATTGAAAGGTAGGAAAAATATTTGTGTCTTTTGTATCCCGAAATACCAATTTTCCTAGTTTATTGTTCTGGCTGTTTAAGCAATAAGTCTTTTACATGATTTTCACTCTTTTATTTATTCATTGAGTAAGTGCTACTGTAAGTATTTAAATGTGGGGTAATGTAAAGCACTTTACATTAGCTACACCTGTTCACCTGCTTGTTAACACGAATATCTAATCAGCCATTCACATGGCAACAACACAACACATTTAGGTATGCAGACATGGTCAACATGATCTGCTGCAGTTCAAACCGAGCATCAGAATGGGCTTTGACCGTGGCATGGTTGTTGGTGCCAGAAAGGCTGGTCTGAGTATTTTGTGAAAATGCTGAAATGCTGGATTTTCATGCACAACCAGGTTTACACAGAAGGGTCTGAAAAAGTGGGAGTTTTCTGGAAGTGACAATGCCTCATTGAGGCCAGAGGTCAGAGGAGAATGGCCAGACTGGTTCAGGCTGATAGAAAGGCAACAGCAACTCAAATAGCATTTTCTTACAACTTAGGAATGATGAAGAGCAGATGTAAATGCCCAATACATCAAACCTTGAAGCACATGGTTTTCTACAGCAGAAAAACACACCATACTCTGTGCCATTCCTGCGAGCTAAGTACAGGAAACTGAGGCTACAATTCACACGAGCTTACGAAAATTGAAAAAACTTTGCCTGGTCTGATGAGCCTCAATTTCTGCTCTGACATTCAGATGCTAAGGTCAGAATTTGACGTAAACAACAAAAGTATCGGACCCATCCTGCCTTGTATCAATGCTTTAGGCTACTGGTGGTGTAACATGTGGGAGATATTTTCTTGGCTGTCTTTGGGCCCCATTGTAACAAATGAGCATTGTTTAAATGCCACAGTCTGCGACATGCCTGACCATGTCCATCTCTTTATGACCACAGAATAATACCCCATGTCACAAAGCTAAAATAATCTCAAACTGGTTTCTTGAACATGACAGTGAGTTCACTGTAATCAAATGGCCTCCATTGTCACCAGATCTCAATCCAATAGAGCACTTTTGGTATTTTGTGGAATGAGATTTACATCATTGATGTGCAGCCAACAAATCTGTAGCAACTGTGTAATGCTATCATGTCAACATAAGTATTTAAGTCAGAGGGTTGGAAAGAACCATATGATGAACCACTCTTGAGTATTTCTCACTGCAACATGTTAATCACCCCTCCTATCCCCACCCCCACCATCCTATGAGTTTAAATGAGGTTTGGACTCTGGGATGTTAAGCCAGCATCGTGATCCTCCTCTTTAATTTCCTACATAGTCTAATCAGTGCTCAACTGCATGCATAAGTTTTCCAGAGCACACCGGCAGAAATAGACTAAGGATTATGTAGCCCCCTACACTAAAAGGAGACTTCTGTGTAGGACACACACACACACAAGGAAACACTGCTCTGTTGGGAAACTTCTTTAACAAGGGACCTCTCTAATGACACTCGCGCATGCACACATACTAACGGAATCAGTGCTTTCTAACAGAGAGAGACTCTGGATCTTTAACAAAAAACCTCTCTAATGACACTTGCTTTACAGTAGGTAGACAACCAGAATGGGTATTATTATTTACTAAAAATGCTGTGTTGTTTCTGTAAACACATCGTTGGGTGGTTTATGCTGGGTCAAAATTCTGGGTTATTTCGGG
>JAOVVB010000008.1:1391980-1410990 GCA_028570985.1 Heterobranchus longifilis | reverse complement strand
ATTTATTTATATATATATTTATTTATTTTTATTTATATATTTATTTATATATATATATATATATATATTTATTTTTATTTATATATATTTATTTATTATCTTGAACCTGAGTACAATGTAAGTAATCAGGCCCAAATTTCACCAGAACTAGCCAGATCTTTTAACAAAACTAGCTGACTGGCTACCCGAAACTGGGCCTGTGGCTAACCAGAGCTACAGTAGCAATTTGTTTAGCAGATATAGCTGGAAAGGATCATTGGTCAACTCTATGCTGGAAATCTCATATGGATCCAAACCATTTACAAGTTGCATATTCTCCAAATTCTGATCCCTGATCTTGTCACAGTAAATCCTGTTCCCTTTCTTCCATTTTCTTTCCATTTTAGTGTTTGCATTAGTCTCACACAAATCTTCCACAACTTCTTGTTTACTACCTTAGCTATCAAGGTGGCTGACACACCCCACAATGCAATGCATTCCAAAGGTCTATTGGTCCATCTATATTAAATCGTGCAATAAAATCAAAAAGGGCAATAATTGATTTCCAACCGTGGCTAGAATTAATACTACTTATTGCACATACCCAGTAGCCGGACAATGTTGGGGTGATCAAACTCTGCCATGAGAGCTGCCTCTCTCTGGAAGTCGTTCTGCATGTCAGCTGAAGCCTCCTCTTTTAGCATCTTTACAGCCACCATGGTGAAAGCTTCGTGTGGTAACAGCCCAGGAGCCCTGAAGAACAACCACCACATATTACATTGTCAGAAATTGTTACAGATTTTTACTTTAGATTTAGGGTTGTGTTTACCATGAGTTGCCAGTTAGAAGGTCATGAGTTCAAATCCCAACACACACAAAACTTTGTTTGGTTCGGGTTACTGGTATATTTTGATATTTTATATCAATTGTAAATTTATTTATTTTTAGTGTAAATATGTTCCCTGTCATTTATTTTAAAATTGTACACTATTTTGTTGTCAATTTTGTACAGCATAAGAATGAAAATTGAGACACAAGTTATTATCAAAATTGAGTATTTCAGGATTCATCTTGGAATTAACCATGTTAGTGCTGCTTAGAAGAAACTGGCCTGATGAGTTAAACGAAAACCTACAATTTCACTACCATCATCAGAATGACAATTAAGGGAATATCATTTAGACGAAAGATGTTTACCCAAATTATGCTTTGGTTTTCAAACACTGAGATGAAATTTTTTTTAATTAAATTAATTTAATTACAAGTTTAAAAAATAACCCAATAGCAGCAACGCTTAATCAAAACAGATCTGTCAGGGCACAAACAGGGCTAATAGCATTGATCATTTGATGAGTTTCATTAAAAGAGAAGCTTTTTCAAAAGATGCAAAAAGGATTACAAACCAATTATGGTGGTTGTTGTATCAGCGCGAATAATGTAAGATTTTGCAAAACGCTATAAATGCACAGAGTTTTGACAAAATTACTAAATCAACTTGTACAGTAGTTGCGTTTGTGGAAAGTACATATGCAATTTAGCATCAGTGATACATTGGCTGATTAATAAAAGTATTACAAACAAGCTCTGATTATGTGTATGTAGTGAGTTACTTCAACTTTGGTGTAGATCTTGAGAAACTTTAAAAACAATACAAAAAGGTCAGTTTACAGTGCATCATCAGCACTGTTATCACTTAATGACCGTTAACGACAGCACCTTATCATATAAATTCATGACTGCACTAGAAACTGCAACCGCAGTCAACAGACTGTAAATGTTTCTGACTTCAGCATTCTCCAAAAGTCAGTCGACCACATTAGGTCACTCGTGGCAGCTGCTATTTTGCCCAGCCAATAGTTTCACTTTACTGATCATGTAACAGAAAGACGTTATGTGATTCGCTCTTGATGGATGTGTCATATATTGCTATAATACAGTATGTGCTTGTTTACAGATGCGTTTTGCCAAAGACATGCATGTTCAAAGCTTCTAAAAGAAAGATATATATAGTGTTTTTAATAGGTGACTTTAGGACCTGGAAAAATGATTTGACAAATTAAATGAAAATCTAAAAATGGCCTTTATCGTGTTTTGCAATGAAACACATTATTTGATAGTTAGACAGAATGTACTGCGGATGAAAAGGCGACTTTATCGGCTTTAACATCTGGAGTAGAATTGTAAAGCTAGTAGTGGATAGTGCATGTTTTTGCTGAACATACTGTAATACTACATAGACGAGTAGTCATGAAAAGGGATGTTGAACCCATAACCTCCTCTCGCTGATAAGAGTCTTTATCCTAACAAAGCTGAATTATACTGTCAGGCAAAGTACCTGAGCTATTGCACCATTTTCAGTCCAAAACATTTAGCTTAGACTACAGTACTCCAGACCTTCACTGAAGGTTAGCATACACAATCTGCACAGCGATGCTAAACACAGCTTCAGCTCCACGATAAACAACAGGCACGCTTTGTCTCATAGTTTGACAGTGCGCTCTACTCAAACCAGTTAAATGCAATCGTATCCAGACTTCCACCATCATGGAAAAGAACACAAGTTCGGGTTTTAAATCAGACTAAGAGAGAAGCACAGAAGCTCTTTTTCTCTACTGCTGGGTCATAATGGCAGCCATTCAGGCGTGGACTTCGCATGCCATTAAAAGTGCACTTCCTGTGCGCCAGTCTCCCAAATGTTCCTGGAGAAGGTAAATACTAGCAGAGTCGCTATAAATAGAGCCCTAAGCAGTGCCTACTGGCACGATAAAGTCTGCAGGGAAGTTTCACATCAGTGCCCATATGATGCCTGATGATAGCCTCATCTCTGTATCTATTTCAGGAGTGAGCTGTGTGAGTTTGACACCCCACACTGCTGTTCCCAGGAGTCTACACCAACTCGACGCATGCCTTCCTATTGCAGGAGGGTTACATGGCCGGGGATTATGCAAACAGCAGTTGATGTACTGCGTGTGTGTGTGTGTCATGTCCACACAGGACGACTTTTGACATGAAAGATTATTTATCATGCTGGATTTGTAAAAGGCAGATCGTTGGAAAGTAAAATTTTGGAATAAAAAAAATATACATTATAATTTAATAATTTTGTTTTATTTTATATATCCTATGTCCTTTTTTTTAGTGCAGTTGTTTCTTAAAGTCTATGTATCCTTTGCTATTAATATTATCATATGTAAATTCATTCAAATATTCAATAACTTATTCCACACATGAAATATAATATTTCTTCATATCTGGGTCAGCTGACATGTTTGGTTTTTTTTTTGATTGTTTGTTCGTACCCCTAAAGCCTTCCTTCTCACCTTGCCTGAAACACCCGCCCGAAGGCCCCTTCTCCGATGTCGCGCACGTATTCAATGTTGTTACGCGGGTACTCGAGCATCAGTAGCTTGGAGTTGAGCAGCAGAGGAAGGCGCTGGTACATGGGGTTCGGGTGCAGCCTGTCTAACAGCAGCTCGGAAGGGAGGGTGGTGAGAGTCGGCACCTCCATGGCCCTGCTAAGAACGTACAACAGAGAAATTCTCTTTATATGGAGAGACATACTTCAGTTGTAACAGCACCATGGATACGAGACAGTCACTAAACAAGAACAAAAATAATGATGATGATTTATTATTATTATTGTTGTTTGAGATTATATTTGAAGTATTTTGAATATGTCCCGTTAAAAAAAATTAATAAAAAAGACACCCTGTTACAGAGGGTAAAAAACAAAAATCACAGATTGTCTTGTAAATAATGAATGAATGTGTTTTTAATGTATTTTATGTCTTTTTAAATGTTATTACATGTAAACGTGTGAGACTGTGGCACATAAGCGTACTGTAAGTGCTGAATCTAACAAGTGGTATGAAATGTGAGATGTTCGCACACCTTTTTCGACGCTTCCACCTTTTTCGTCTCTTGAGACACATGAGCAGAATGATGGTGAAGAAGGCTACACCTGCAAATCCAGCCATGATGACTATGATGACGCTCATGTAGTAGCCGGTGGAGACCACAGGCATGGTGTTTGAAGGGGCCAGTTTTGGAGCAGGCAGAACTCTCACACTGGTAACTTCTGAGAAATGATAAGAAAAAAAAATCTGTGAAATTTGTGATTATATTGACATATTTAATCATACAATAGAAATAAAGTAAAAATTAATAAGAGTTTGATCTGTTCACCTGTTAACCTATTTGTCATGTCTTGTAGCTGGATGATTATACTGCATGTTTATGTATATTTACTTTTATATTTACATATTATTGTTTACCTTATATTATTATTATTATTATATATATTTTTTAATAATGCACTATTTGGGTCCTTTCCTGGTACACTCTCCCTAAACTACCATGCACATCTCACATCCTGTACAGGGTCATGGGAGGACTACAGCCTTATACCAAGGGACTCGGGTCACAGGGTGGGACACACCTTGGACAGGATGCCAGTCTATTTCCGGGCACACACCCACTTATACTCTATAGGCAGTTTGTATATGCGACACAGCTTAATCTACATGTTGTGATTATTGGAGGTAACTGGAGTACCCGAAGCAAACCCACCAATCACAAAGAGGACATGCAAACTCCACACACACAGACGCGAGGCGGAACTCGAACCCTCCGCCCAGGAGGTGCGAGATCATAGTGCTAACCACTAATCCACCGTACCACCCATGTGCATCTCTCATATGTAAAATAATGCAGCTTATAGTTGGCCTTGTGCAAAAATGTTTTTAGGTTTTAAAATAGTTTCAACAACATTTTTATCCACTCTTGAACTCAGATATGTTATATGTTTATACAGCTCATGATGATTGAATAATTTGTATTTATGTTTATATGCATATGTATTATATTATGCCATGTATGCCATGCTACCTTCTACACATTTGGGCACAAGGCAATACTCCCAGCGTATACTGGGGTTGGTGGAGTAGCACCACGGCCGGTCGCTCTCCCCTCCAGGATTGCGGCAGTAGTTCTCAGCATTCTTCAACTCTGGGATGACGTCCACGGAGAGCTTGTGAGGATGAGGATCCTAAAAGGAAGAATAAATATCATGAACATTGTACTTTAGCCCCATTAGTAAAATTATGTTTAAAAATTAAGTTTGTTTTTATATGGTTAATGCTGGATTTTACTAGGATGTATTCATGATTCATAGCTGAATCAGGTTAAATAAACTTTGTGCATGCTTCCAAGTAACTGGATGAGTTACAGTAAGACAACCAGAAAATAGTAGGATTATAATTAAATGTGGGGAAATTTCTGCCACTTCCTCACCTCATCAACCATACTTTCATTTTTACAATACTTCGTTTTATAAATATAGATAAACAGGCTATGAACACTTCAAACCATGAAGAACAAAACAACTACTTCTTCTGGGAATGTGTGCACGAATACCAAGGTGCTTTCCAAAAGGTCAAGGTGAAGATCAAATTAAATGAGTTCTCTACTGGACCATGTAGCTCACGGTAGTGTCTCGGTACAAGCTTATGCTTCTGAAGGTATGTTAAAACAAATTAATTTCAATTATAATTCATTTAGCATAAATAATACCAATAGTTCATTTGTATTAATATCAAAGCAGAATGTATTAATTAACTCATACTGACTCATTCACGGCAGCTGGTGGCTTAGTGGTTGCCACTGTCCCCTTGCACCTCCCGGGTCCGGGTTTGATTCCCACCTCATGGAGTTTGCATGTTCTCCTTGTGTGCTTGATGGGTTTCCTCAGGGTACTCTGGTTTCCTCCCAAGGTCCAAAGACATGCAGATTAGGCTAATTGGCGTTCCAGAATTGCTTGTAGTGTGTGAATGAGTGTGTAAGTGATGGATTGGCACCACTTCTAAGGAGATTTACAGTAGGGCATGAGGCAGGGTACATCCTGGATGGGGTGCCAATACCTGTACAGGGCACGCACACATGCTCATTTACAAGCTATTGGCAATTTGGGAACTCAATTAGCCTAATCTGCATGTCTTTGAATTGTGGAAGGAAACAAGAGCACCCAGAAAAAAACCACCAAGCACAAGGAAAACATGTAAACTCCATGCACACAGACTCAAGATGGGAACCCTGGAGGTGCAAGGTGACAGCACTAACCACTAAACCACAGTGTCACCCAGAAGGTGTTCACATATCAGAATTGCCAGTTTTGTTATTATTTGCTGCACTTGTTTTGACTGTGGATAGCATTAGCTCATAGCTAGAGGTCTCTGCTAGTAAACAAGCTCCTATTGTTCATAGATGTACAGTATATAATAGAATGCTACGTTTTTATACTAAGAACTAGATATATCCTCCAGTCGAGGGCCCTTGCAGATATAGACAGACAAACTTGTGTGTGTGTGTGTGTGTGTGTGTGTGAGTGTGTGTGTGAGTGTGTGTGTGAGTGTGTGCATGCTGAATAGCTTTGCTCATGCCTCTGTCCCTAATGACCCTGATTGAGCTCAGACAGTTATGATAACGGTTATCTCGCATCCCAGTTCCCTGACAGACTTAATTAAAGTAAGAAGGAATAAATAATTACCTGCTGGTCCCATCGCTGGCAAGGAACACCAGATGCTGTGACATTGTGATTGCCTTGATAAAACCTTCCGCTATCATCATAGCACGTTGCTGTTTGAGGAAAGGAAAAAAAAAAAAAAAAAAAAGCAAACAATCTGGAAATCTGCATATTCATACTTTCAGTTTAGTACTCTACTGATGAATGTTAAATATTTTATTTAGATTCACACAAACTTTATAGCCAATAGAATAGGAGAAAGTGACTACAGATTTAAAGTGAAAAAGGATGTAGACACCTGTGAATCCTGCCCATAGGTGTTTCTTGTAGCATTACAGTGGAAGCGAGCGGATCATTTACATTTACAGACTTTCTTATCTATTTTTAACTTATTATACATATGAGAAGTTGAAGGTTAAAGGCCTCGATCAAGGGTCCAACAGTGGCAGCTTGGTGATACTGGGGTTTCCGACCCGGGACCTGCTGGATCGATAGTCCAACACTTTAACCACAAGCTTCCGCTGTCCACAAATTTGGGAACCCAAACCTTTTCCAACATGACAATCCCCCTGTGCACAAAGTGAGCTTTGTGCACAAAGTGTCTCTGAATGGAGACAGATCCCTATAGCTCCAACATCTAGTGGAAATCCTTGGCACAAGAGTGTAGGTTATTATAATAGCAGATTGACTAAATCTGCTTTGGAATAGGATATTCACAAATGGGAGTAACGGCCAGGTGTCTACAAACTTTTGCCTTATCAAGTATCAAACACGAATACCACACATACTTGTGATTTGGTCTTTCTTCATCTCTGTAAGGAAAAGAAAAAAAAACCACTCAGCACACATTATGGAATGTACTGTAATATGATTTTTTTTCACATATCAGTTATATTCTTAGTACTGTATGTTGCTTCACACTGAGCGAATGCACATGAGAGGCTGCGGGCTGAATCTATTATTTGGTCACTGTTCAGCTTCGCAATGTACAGCATAATTTCTATTATTTTGGCCAGATGAAAAAAGTTACTTACCTACATATGCTACGGCGGTGCATGTTGCAGGATCTGCCTGCAGGCTGGGCAGAGTCTCACAGTCTGGTAAAGTGAGGCTCAGGCTTGGAGAAACGACTCCTCTGTGATTCCTCTCCTCCATCAAGTGCCATTCCTTATAACAATAGAGCTCCTTCACAGCCAGACAGTGCTCCCTATGAGGCAGTTAAATTATGACATTCATACTTCGTAAGAGAAATGTAAGAAAGAAATCGAAGCCCTTTTTTTTTCTTTCATTAATATTTCCTAAATGAGAAGGCAAATTAGTGAAGGAGAAAATGGCATCATTGTCTCGATTAGTGACTGTAAGAGAAGATAACAGTGAAACAGATGTTTTAGTCATAAAATGTGGCAGGACTTTATATTAGGGATTCATGACACCTACATTGCTCACTGGTTAATATGAGTGTCATTTCCGTATCGGAGTACCAATGTGCAATGTCATATGCTTACAATTTATGAATCATTCCTTACACCATTCAGCCATGACATCAACACCAGGAGAAATGAACAACCAACTGATCTTTCAGCTGCTTCCATCGAGGGGTCGCCACAGCAGACCATCAATCCGCACAACAACTTAGAACAGGTTTTATGCCGGATACCCCTCCTGCCGAAACTATATGCATTGGCTGGGTAGTGGCAACCGACCGACAGCAAGGCTTGACCCTTGGATCCCCAGATCCCCAAACCAACAACTTGGAGCCTTAGCTACCTGAGCTACGACTCCCCTCCAACTATAACTAGCAATCTGGTGACAGGATCACGGGCACCCAAGGCTCTGGTCCCATTCCACAGAAAAGCCAATGCAGCACAAGTTGCTAAAAAAGTCAAAGCTGGTCACCATAGAAAGTCACCAGAACACCGCACACAGGGCCTAGTAGGCAACTACAGCCCAAGGCTGCTGACCCAGCTGCCAAACTCCCCAGATCCCAATCTGATCAAGCATCCATGGGATGCACCAAACAAAAGGTCTGATCCATGGAGGACGCACCCCACAACCCACAGAAGCCAAGTGATTCACTATCAACATCATGGTGCCAGACGCCACAGCACACCTCAATATACTGTAGGTCATGCCCTAAAGTGCCAGAGCTACCTGAGTGGCACAAGTGGTTTTATTGTAATGGTTTTAATGTTATGGTTGATCATTTATGGTAAACCTGGTTACATACTAAACTGGTTGTACAATAAGTCATTGTGTAATGGTTAGTCTGGATTATGTTTTATGAACATTTTATAGATATATAGTAAAATAAAATTTGAACAAGCAAAATGTGTAACAAAAATAAGTTTGTGCACCCCAAAGGAGAGTGTAGATTATATTAGTATTAGTGTTCGTTCAAAAAATGTAGACAGTTAATAAAAGTTTTAGAGGCCTGCCTCTGTCTTTTCCAGTTTTGTTTGATTTTGATATTTGATTGCAACTTTTCAAATAAATGTTATAAAAACTGTCTATTGGTGCATAAATATGCAGAAAATGTACAGAATATACCCCCTCACATTTGAATATCAACTGCTTATTGACATTGTTTGTTATTCACTGAGAATAATTGGTTGATTATGACTGGCTGTGGGTTTAGGTGACCACATCTTTGACGGAGCATAACTTCTCAATCCCAGAGGGACAGAATGTGGGCGAGAGTGTGTCGAGGGAGTTCAAATCCGTTCTGCAACTGCCTTATAATTTTCACAGAGTTGCTGAAAGCCGTTGCAAAAAGCAGTAAAACCAAATCTAAATGATTCGGTTGTGTACCTGCAGACAGGTTTCGGTGCTGGACCGAGGCCTGATGGGCTGCAGTCCTGGAAGGCAGCATGGCAGAGCAGTGAGCGAGCTGCAGGCTGGCACAGCGGGCTTGTTCCCTCCAGTTCAGCCCAGCCTGCATGCGCCAGGAACTCCTGAGCTTGCTCTGGATCCGGCAGAGAAGAGTTAAAGAAGACGAGTGCGGAACGTCTCAACAGCCCACGACAAACTTCACCCCGGTACATACTGCAGTAACCAGCACTGCCTTTGTACAGTCTAAGGAAAGAGAAGGATATGATGAAGGATAGTATGATGAGCAACATACTGTAGCAAGGAATGTTAAAAAAGGGGGGGAAAAAAAGTTAGTTGAGTTTAGTGTCCTCAGAGCACCTTTTTGGCTTTATGTCTTTTTCCAGTGTGACTATATTTCCTATAACAGAATGTCATTTACTCCTTTCATAGCACAGCAATTAGCCCACGCTAAGTAAGCATTAAAGAATGAAATAGCATACAGTATATTTTATCCATTTAATGTGGATTGAACTTCTTGAGGAAAGGTGGAAAAAACAAGTAATTCTTCCTGTATTTCATTATAGCAGCTATAAAGTCATTCGTTCTCCAGGCATGTTTTTCTTTCTCTTTATGATTTTACAACAAAAAAAAAACCCACAAAGTTAAAGCTCATCTGTCCTGAAGACTTTTAAAATTTAACGCAAGAGCTTTACCACTGACTCTTACACAGCACTGACACTGGAGACTCCTTTTATAAATGACACAAACATATACAAACAATACTAATAATAAGACTTTGCAATTAATGTGGACCGTCTCTCAATGAGTATACATCATTATATATATAAATTGATAGTTGATAGACAAGTTTTAATAGAAATCTGTGATTTGAATTAGAGATCAGATTTGAATCAGATTTAGAAATTTTAAAAAATCGACAATTGCTTCTGCTCCTATTATTTATTCTTATGTATTTTTCTTCTGTATAACTATATACATTTCCCATACCCCTTATTCTACAAAATAAATCTAAAGAACCTTTAATTTCTTGAGAATGTAAATATTCAAGTAAAAGATTTAACACACTTAAACAATGAACAAAGCATGATAATTATATCCAGTATCACATTCAAAAACAAAACCCAAGGCGCTTGGCTATTCGACTTAATTTAACTTCGCTCTAATTATACCCAGATGTCAAATCTGTGCCATGTAGTGTTAAAACTGACGGAGCGTTTACTTTGGTTCAGATTGAATTCAGAACATGTGGAACGCAATACATTACAGATTGCTTATACAATATACTTTATGTAGACGCTTATTCAGCCCATGTGCTCCATTTTTCCAGAAGCAAAGCATCTACTTAGATGAAATCCATTATCCAGCTGTCAGGCTTCATTAAAAGGAAACTCGATGCACGCTGCAAGGTTTTTCCATTCATTCTTTCTGTACAGGATGGAATTTATTGTTTCCTTATCAGGACCATAGATCAGAATTATAACCAGATCCAACACCAACTCCTCTGGATTAGATAAGAAGCCAACGAAAGCTTTGCAATGACTAAAACCTCCTGAGGACTAATAATTATTCACTCGTATTCTAGAAAGTATACAGAGTTGAAGGCCAGCGTCAAATTTTTTCTAATGCTGAATGAATTACATGCAAAGTTTAATGTTTCAAATAGAGAGATAACTCAACCCGAGGACAGCATAGACCATAAATTTCCAGTTAATGCATCTGCTATGTTTTTACTGTGTAAAGATGCTTACCTCCATTCTATGGGAAAATCACAGGATCCAGAAACCAGCATCAGGCCAAAGCCGAAGGAAAAAAAAGAAAAAGTTAAGCAGTTTCTTGGCCATGATAAAGAATAATGCAGCCACTCTGTAATACAGACCATGCTTGTGATATGCTTGGCCCAGAAAATGTGTGTGAAGATGTGTGTGTGTGGTCTGGAGGAAAGAGCAGGTGTGAACTTTGACAAGCTGGATGGGATAATGGGGGGTGTTGAAAGAAGAACCTTCTGTGTTTTATGCTGCATCAAAAGGGCAGCATGGTCAACTCCAAAAAAAGGAGAGGGGAAAAAAAGAAAAGCAAATTGATTTTTCTTGTTTCCTGTGTTAAAGCAAAGCGATTCTGTTCACATCACAAACACAACATCATAAATCTCTGTAATCTCTGGCAGTTTAACAGATTGCAGTTTTTTTGGATAATACTGTCCTCACAGCAAGTTAACATCAAGAATATATCTGGGATGAGGGATTCACCTCCTGGGACGCCAGAGTCTTCAAAGGACAGCTATGCTAACAAACAAGGCCTGACTGAAATAACACCCCTCGGTAAATAAACACACACACACACACACACACACACACACACACACACACACATACACTAGCTCAAATACAGCTGATGGTCACCAAAAATGGAGATTTCGGTAAATTAAGGAACAAGCTAACAACATAATAAACTATAAATTCTTAATTCCACACTATCCATATAAATGAAAGTAAGGTTTTGTCTGTACATTGGTCAGAACTCACTCTTTCAGTAATATCTTTATGTTTCATACATTGGAGGCCCCGAAACCAGTCTCAGAGAAAAAATTCTGTATGTCTGTATGTCTGTCCAGCTAGATTATGGCAAAACTTTCTGGATGGAATTTATTGAAACTTTTGCAGTACATAGATATCTGCCTGAGGTTTAACCTGCACTATAAGTAAAATCAAAATGTTGATTAAAAGCAATGTTATGAACAGTTATGTGCCGGATTTAATAATTTACTTTAAAAAAAAAGGTGAAAAAATAAAAGGTGAAAAAAAGGTTAAATGTGAACAAACACATGGACCAATAGATATTAATTAGAAAATCTAACCTGAATATTTTTACTGGGTTTAGATAATATTTTCACCGCTGAAATAACAGCGCTGAATTTGTATAAGTAAATATTGGTGCGCTGGAGTCATTTTAAGACAAAACTTAATCTTTATCCTATCTACTTTTTCGATTTCTCATCTGTGATTACAGTTAATTACATTCAGCATAACCAAGGTCTAAACATAAACTTTTCTACATCCTCTCTTTCCCATTGATTGTAATAAGATGAAATGACAGTAGATTCAAAATATTGCCGCAAACTAGGTACACTTTGTACAATTTCCTAATATTTAGCCACCAATCCAGTGGAAACCAATACCATATAATGTTGTCACACCAAACAAAATGAGAGTTTAAAAAAAAAAAAAAGCGGTTTATCGTAGTTGTAGGCGGACATGTACTTCAACCTAAAATAATAACAATAATAATAATAATAATAATAATAATAATAATAATAATAATAATAATAATAATTTGCATTAAAGCTGATCAGCTTATTTTTAGCTTAAAACTTTTAACTATTTCTACAAACTCTTTAACAGTCAACAATGGGTACTGTATTTACGCTAAGTAAAAATAAAGTGAATAAGAGCACGAATATCAGCAGACCTACTGTGTCTGTCCTTCAGTAATAACTCAGAAAGCGCACACCACGTGACTATCCTTTTTTCAAAAAAAAAAAAAAATCAAACTTAGATAGAAATACCAAAAAGCACACTATTATGATTTGAGACTTAAGACTGGAATGTGCCTGCACGTCTGTGTTGATTGTAAGAGCTGTGTTTGGAATAATCCCACCTGAGACAGTGATCTTGGCTGTAGCTTTGACAGTATTAGCTCCTCCACTGTGATGATTGGTGGCCTGGCATGTGTAAAGTGCCGGTTTATTAACCATCACACGCAGGACGGAGACGATTACCTCTCCAACCAGTGTCTCCTCCACTGATGCTCCTGTGATCTAAAAAAAGGGGCAGATTTGATCAATTAAATAATGACACCAGTATTAACTAGTGGTTGTTCTATCCATGACCAAAATGTATTATTTAAATTAACTAAATGGAATTTACTTCCGGATGAATAAAGTATCTATCTATCTATTTATCTATCTGTCTGTCTGTCTGTCTGTCTATCTATCTATCCATCGAACAAATAGTCGGTTTAAATGTTGAATTTAAAAAAAAGTGTTGCCACTGATGTGACATGGTTATTTTTTTAATAAGGGCAAACGATGAATTCTATATTATTAACACACATGGCCTAAAGTTTGTTCACACTTCATATGTGTACTTGTTGAACATTCCTTTCCAGATGTAGTCCCTCATTTGCTGTTATAATGACCTCCACTTTTATGGAACGGTTTTCCACCAGGTTTGGAAGCATGACTATGGGAATATATATTCCATATGCCCAATTAATTTGCAAGGACATTTCAGGCAGTAAAGTCAGGTGAGGAGGCCTGAGGCTAATCGACATTCCAGTTCATCCCAAAGGTGGTCAGTGGGGTTGGGTTCGAGGTTTTGTGCAGGCCACTCAAGTTCTTCCATTCCAACTTTCGTCAACCATGACTTCATGGGACTCACTTTGTGCACATGGGGCAGAGTCAAGCTGGAACAGGTTTGGGATTCTTAGTTTCAGTGAAGGGGAAAAAGTAATGCTAAAGAGTGAAAGAAATTGTATATAACTGTGGCAGCAATCTGGGGAAGATTCAGATGGTTTGAAAGTCAAGGGTCCACAAACGTTTTGTACTATTCACGTATGACTGTAGGTTCGTGGGAAGCCTGGAGCCTACTGTATTCCGGGAGCTCCGGGACACGAGGCGCAGTACACCCTGGATGGGTGCCAATCCATCGCAGAACACAATCACGCACACCCAATGGGAAATTTGGAAATGCCAATTAGCTTACTGTGCATGTCTTTAGACTGTGGGAGGAAACCGTAATATCTGAAGGAAACCTATCAAGCACAGAGAGACCATACTGTACATGCACACAGACCTGAGGAGGGAATCGCACCCTCAACCCTGGAGGTGGGAGGCTACGGCATGATTAATATCACACGTGCACTGGAGTCACTGTTGCTTAAACATTATTATACCGTTAGCCCATATAGCCCATATATAGTATATAAAGCAAAGCACATATAGCATTTTCACATTCACTAGATAAAGCCGACTAAAACTTGCATTATTAATCTTACATTAATTACTTCACAGGCTCAGTCATTTGGCCAATTAAATCTGCTGTGAATGCAGCATGTGTGAGAGTTTCGAGTTTTAATCATACTTCTATATTTGAGCCTTGCTCATCACAGAGCTGCTTTTAGAAGCACTTTATCCAGCCATGGGAAATTAATGATTTGCCATGTCCACTCGAGGTAATTTTAAACACTCAACCTATCATACCGCATGCATTCTGTAGATACTTTAAAGAGCAAAGGACTCACTGCCTTTGTCTACTACGGAGTATAAGATAAAAAGTATTATGAACATCATTATTGTACTATTTTTAACATTTAATACAAATTATAAATGCATATACTATCAAATTATTGCATGTCCAAATTTCCTAGTCAAGAAAGCCTAAAATCAGTCGAGGGCCAGCTGACAAAGCAAACCAGGGTAAAGCACTTGTTGCTGTAGTCATAAAATCTGGCCCATTATGAGATCTTAATAATACACAGAACAAGGCTCAGATTATACACCTCGCTTTGATGAGTGTATTCGTCAGTGGATTTGAAAATTGCTGTTCTATTTTACTGTGGGAAAGGAAGGCAGATAAAAATGATGAGAACTCCAGTCGTAAATAAAGGAAGGACGAGGTCATGTTTGGTAACGTAAAACTGCACGGGGCAACGGTGCCAAGAGAGCACGCTGACATTAAACCTCTGACTATATACCCCCCATCTTCGAGCAAGCCTTTTGCACAGCTCCTTATTAAGAGCTAAAAAGTCATTTAGAATGTAAGAGTTCAATAGAGGAAGCGTAAATCACGTCAACACATTCTCAATTAACGTCATCTTGAGATAGCTACAAAGAATACAAAAGGAAAAAATACAAACAACTTCGACACCGATCCTCTCCAAGACCAAGGTACTCTTAATCTTATTGCCTTTGAGAATATCCTGTGGAACGTGAAATATAAATAGACTAAGACTGAATCAGGAATCCAGGGTACAAATGGGAATGTCAACAGTATTAGCTCATATCCTGTGAACACTGGAGCCATTGGGAAACACTGGAAGGTTGGAAACCAGTCAGGACATGACTATTCCCTTTTTAATGTTTGACACAAGTACATTTTAATAAAAACAAAGCCTATTCGTTTCTAGTTAAGGTTACTTCAGGTTTCCGGCAGCTGATAATACTCCAAGCCACACAAAAGCCACGCACAGGCTACAGATTACATTTCCAATTTGAACGCTTTGTTAAAGGCTAAAAACAAAAATACATTAATTTGTGCAATATATTTAATGCAAAGATATGCATATAGATATAGACGTATGGTCTGTGCAGAATAGACAGTCATTGGTGAGCACATGAGTGCCAGCAGCTACGTGTTATTTTGGTAGAGAAGTGTTTAAGTGTTAGATGAAGTGTTTACTGTTAGTAAGAAGTGCGTAATCGTGGGTATCTCTCTGTAGGTAGATTTTATGCTGACATGTTTTATGTGTGTTTGTGTTTACTCTCATGCAAAACCTTGGCTGGTCCCTATTCTGTTTTTTCCTCTTTTTACTCATTAACCACAGTATCACACTGTGATAAAACCATTCAAATTAAACACAATATACGTAAGTAAGGGCGTGCATGTACTGTAGGATCCTGCATGACCAAACCAAAAATAAATAATTCACAGGAGTAAAGGACAAATCCTTTTTTTATTTTTATGCAGGTGGGAGATTGTGGTCAGATATGAAGCCCTTGGGAAAAAGAAAGCCCATGATGATTACCGCTGCTGATTATGGTGTTTACTGCATCTGGTGTAAACTGGAATTCATTCATTCATTCATTCATTCATTCATTCTTTAGGAACCGCTTTATCCTGTTCATTGTCACTGTGGTTTAAATGACATAGCTGTTTACATGTTTGGACATAATGTAAGTTCCGTGGAAATATTGTGTGTTTGTGTGTGTGTGTGGGTGGGTGGGTGAAAACAAAAATAATTACAGTACATGCAAATGCTCAGAATTCCTTCAGGAGTTCTGTATATCCCTACAGTATATCCCTACAGTATATCTGCTTAACTATATAAGTAATATGAATGAGTGTGATATTTATATTTACATTAAGGCATTTAGCAGGCACTCTTATCCAGAGGGACTTACAAAAGTGCTTTGAAGTTTCCGTCATTGGATAGATACTTACACTGGGTTACTATGTTACTAACTACTGTAAGTACCATCAGTGCCTGGGAGGTATGGGGGGGTCACCCAAATATTAAAGAAACAGATAGGGACTTGGTGCCAGAACAGAAAACAGTCTACATGCATGTCTTCCTCGATCTCTAAAAGTTGGTGGGACCAGTCGAGCAGTGCTGGAGCATTGGAGAGAACGTGGTGCGGTGTGGTATGTGATTAGAGCTGAGATATAAGTGGTTGCTGGGCCATTTTTAGCTTCGTAGGCAAGCATGAAATATGAATGTGGTAGCTTGATGTGACAACTGACTTCATCTAGTTTAAAGTATTACCAACAAATATTTGAGCAGTTCGCGTCACCATATTTTTTCAGGCTTAGCCCAAATCTTGTACACTTTTCCTCTTCCTCTTTTCTTCTCCTTTACTTTTGTTCATCTTTTGAGCTCTGAGCTTAATACACCAAACACAAATTTCCCAAAAGCATAATCTGGTTCAAATCTAATTATATTTCAGAAAGTGATCTTCATTCCAAAAGCGCAACCCGCTCTCCAATCTTTTGCCACTAATGAAAAACCACAGAGCCCCACACATGATCATGTTCTGGTCTAATATACTTTATTCTCCAAGGCCCCGCTGATGATCTTTGTTTTTATCAGCCGTCCCATTTTTATCAGTGATCTCACAATAGTGTCTTTAAGTCATTAATGTAGCTGGAATGGTGTTTAATTCCTATATTGACTGTAGATTGCAAGACCCGCAACGCCTCCTGTTGGCCTGAATGTGGACATTTCTGTAGGGAAATAAAAGTCAGGCAAAGCCTTGTTCAAAGCCCTGGTCAAATGGCTGCAATTAAATCGCAATTAGTTTGCCCTCCAGAGCTCGAACAGAGATGATGAAGCCAAATGGGCTCAGAAGGGGAAAAAAATGATGATAATGATAATAATAAAAATAATAATATGAGGAAGGAAAGAGAAGGGTGTTGACTGATACAGTACTGACTGATATAATGAAAAGTGAGCTTACTGTATTTCCATTTTCCAGCCAAGTAATAGAAGGAACAGGGTTTCCAGTGGCATTGCACTCCAAGGCCACTTCACTTCCAATCTGCACTTTCCTCTCTTTGGGAATTTTAAGTATTTTAGCAGGAGCTGAGAAAATACACAGACATCATGAAAAAATGTGAGGGGGGGAATGAGACGTAAGACACTACTACTGTATATGGTTTACAAATAAGTACATCGTAATTCTTAAATAATAATAATAATAATAATAATAATAATAATAATAATAATGAATAAATGGATGCACTATTTCTTATCAAATAATGCATTATGTTTCGTTAACAGCCTCTAAATTAACATATGAATACTCACTAATAATAATAATAATAATAATAATAATAATAATATTTAGGTGTTAACTTCTTCTTAAATCTTTCTCTTAATTTAGATTTTGATTAATAACATTAAACAAAAAAATGCACTCTGAATGACGTTTATTTTATGATTAAATTCTCAGGTAACTTTTTAGATTTTAAACATCATTTTACCTTGTACTACAATGGTGACTGGTTTTGAATATGCAATCCCAAAACTGTTTCTGGCCACACATCGGTATTGTCCTGCATCCTCTTTCCTGATATTGTGAATTTTTAATGCACCGAGTTCCAAAACTGATATTCGGCTATCAACCTGAAAGGCAACCCACAGACAATGATGTGCCAAAAGGCAAAAAAAAAAAGACTGGGAACTTTTATTTCATAAACACAATAGGCATAATTTACAGGGGGTGGGTTATAATCTCACAATAATCAAAACTGGTCAGTTCAAACCCTAAATACCATATCATATAATGATAAATTAAAATCAATAACTGTTATAAAACACAATAAAGTCTCAACACATACACGTACCTTTATCAAATCATCACCTTTAAGCCATGAAATTTCAGGCTTGGGATATCCCAATGTTCCACATGGCAGCACTGCCTTGGATTCCAGTAATAATGTCACGTTTGTTGGATGTCTCTTAATCTGGGGCTCTAAAAAGTAACAGACATTTATTTATTTTAGAAAGTTATTTCAATTGGGTTCTAATTTTTCAGGAATATTCCATTCTACTAACAAGAAGGTTTTGAGTCCAGCTCTATATTAGGATCATACTTTATATAAAAAATAATAGCTGGATGTTTCCAAAGTTGCAGTGCCATTTAGCCCCTGCAGCATCAGTCTACAAACTCCTTTTAAGCAACGAACTAATATTTTACAATTTGACATTTTTAGAATAGAATAACCAAATGCATGAACTGTGGCTAACTATCTTACATAATAGGGTCACAAGAACTTTGGGGACATTCTGTAGATTTACTTAAAATCTACACTACCGTTCAAAAGTTTGGCGTCACTTGCAAATTTCTTTGTTTTTGTTTAGTGATTTATTTTCTACATTCTACAACAATACTGGGGATTTCAAAACT
>JAOVVB010000008.1:1335372-1350394 GCA_028570985.1 Heterobranchus longifilis | reverse complement strand
GAGCAGAAACATTTAAGTGTGACAAACATGCAAAAGAATAAGAAATCAGGAAGGGGGCAATTAGTTTTTCACACCACTGTAAATATATAATTGTTGCATTAAGGATTAAAATTGTATTGTATTGTGTTGAAATTGTTGATGTTGACCCCACTACTGTACCAGTAAGTGTACACAGCACATTTACTTTTTTTTTAATTTTTTTAAATTTCTTTATTATTAGATTGATTACGTAAAGCAACATGTCACCATATACTGTAGGCTGTTGCTCTGAATCAATCAAAGTATTCAAATAAGGGCATTATGATGAACCTCTGATTGGTCATGCAGCCAGAAATACTGCTTTTACGGAAAAGAAATCAATATCATCTCAACTATCCGAATCGAGCATTGAACAGTGCTTACAGTACAGCTCAAAAATAATCAAAAGGTCTTCAAAAGGCCTTGAAGACTACATTCTTAGAAAATGGCAGAGAATGACCTGTTTCAGAAATTGTATTGTATTGTGCTGAAGTCTGATGTTTGCCCCACTCCAAGTAAGTGTACAAAGTGTACCCCAACAAACCCCTGTTTTAGACACATTATAACATGACACATATAATAAAACGTCTAATATTATAATAATAATAAAAACATGTTCTTGTTTTTAAACTTTCAGCTGCTCCCGTCACACCGGTCACCACAGCGGATCATCCGATCCGCACACGATTTGGCACATGTTTTACGCCAGATACCTTTCCTGATGCAGCCTTTCCATTTTATTGGGGCTTGGGACCGGCACTGCATTCAGTGGCTGGGGTTTGGGCATTGGGCGGGAATTGAACCCGAGAATTAAACCTTTCACTAAGCAAGACTTCTAAATGTGTATGTACCGTTTATTATATCAGCCATAACATTATGACCACCTGCCTAATCTTGAGTAGGGCTCCCCTTTCGCCACCATAACAGTAATGACCTATGTTTTCTGACGCATTTTCTATCGGAACCAGCAGTGAACTTTCCCTCACTTTAAGCTACACTAGCTTGTCTATTGGATTGAACTACAGGGGCCAGCCTTCTTTCCTCATGTGCACCAGTATCCAAAGGCTTGACCCATGACCCTGTCGCCAGTTTACCATTCCTTGGATCATAACATCCCACAAGAGCTGCAGTTTTGGAGTTGTCTAGATGTTACAATTCGGCCCTTCTCACAGTAGCTACATGTTCAATATCTCGTTACAATGGCGGCTGAAATGGATGAGATATACAGTATTAGGCAGCAAGTGAACTCTGAAGTTGATTTGTTGGAAGCAGAAAAAATGGGCAAGCATAAGGATTTGAGTGTCTTTGACAAAGGCTAAATTGTGATGACTAGGTGACTGGGTGAGAGCAAGTCCAAAACTGCAGGTCGTGTGGGATGTTCCCGGTCTGCCGTAGGCAAAATCTACAAAAAGTAATCCAAAGAAAGAAAACCAGTGAACTTGAGACAGGGTCATGGGTGGCCAAGGCTCACTGATGCACATGGTGAGGGAAAGCTGGGCTGTGTAGTCTGTGTAATCCAATAGTTTAGATCAAATTGATGAAAAGGGTAACGCTGGTTGTGATAGAAAGGTGTGATAACACACAGTGCCTCACTGTTATGGTGGCAAATGGGTGACCTGCTCAATATTATGCAAGTGGTCATAATGTTATGGCTGATCTGTGTATTATACATTCCTTTATTCAAATACAGTTAATGTATAATACAATATGGCTGTAGATGATTATTCATTTTTGGGTAACAAGAGTATTTTCTTTATTATATGCAAGAAAGAAAAAAAGTTTAAACTCTGAACATTTGACAGCAATCACATATCTTTTATACATAACATACTTCCGGGGTCCTTCGGACCAATCAGAGGCCGTGATTCCCGCGCCCCGCCCACACGCTTTGCCGGAGCGATGTGATGCGAATGTGTACAATTGCTGTACAAAACACACAAGCAGCTGGACAGCGGGAGGAGAGTCGCCGGAGCAGCTAGGATGTTGTGACTCACAGGTATTTCTACTTTATTAAATAATAATAAAAAAAAATACGATTAGTATTAAATTGCTGTGTGTATTTAAACACTGGTGACATTTATGACCAGAGCAGGACGCTTCCCGGTGGCTCCGGTCGTTGGCGTTGCCGTGTTAGCCGCCTAGCTAGCGGAAATTGAAAGGCGGCTTAGCATTTGTTTGTTCGTGCTGAAATAACTGACAAGTGGCTCGGAATTATTCAGATATAGTATTTCCGTTTTATTATTCAGTAGTCTTAAGAAGACGGTGTGTTTTAAAAGGGTTGCTGGCTGTACAAGAGGTGTGTAATAGCCAGGTAGCGACAAGTGCTGAATTCATACTAATATACTACAGAGTATGTTAAAGTAGTGCGAGTGTTCTAATGCAGTCCTACTGTGTAGTGCGGGAGTGCGCAAGTTAGTAATCACCTCCCAGGGTACTTAAAATGTAAATAGCCTGATTGCAGCTTTATGCTTCATTTTTAACACACGGTCAGATACAAATACAACACACTAGCTGCTTAGGAATCAAAATTGAGTTGCTAGGTAATTAACATACAGAAAACATGTCGGAAATTAAGTCAAGTTTTTTGGTAAAGCGAGGTGGCACTCATTACTTAATGCATGGGTGCCAATAATTGTGACATGCATTTATTTATATATCATTCATTTGTCTTCTATACCGCTTTATCCTGTGTTCAGGGTAATTGGAGCCTAGAGCCTACCCCAGGAGACATAGGGCGCAAGGCGGAGTACACCCTGGACAAGGTGGCAGTTCATCGCAGGGCACACACACACACACACACACACACACACACAAACACACACACACATACTACATGCAATTTAGGAGCGCCAGTTAATCAAATTTGCATGTCTTTAGACTGAGGGAGGAAACCGACCAAGCACAGGAAGAACATGCAAACTCAATACATAGACTCACACACTCACACACACACACACACACACACACACACACGCATACAGAGTCAGCCAAAAAAATTATACAAACATTAGTAAAAGAAAAACTTATTTTTAATAATTAAGGTATTATTATATGTAATACATTGATATTATAATACTATGATAATATTATTACTATTATACTATTTTTCTTTTCCAGTACGGTATATACAGTGTGTTTATGTGCGTACATGTGTGTACCCTTATGATATCACAATCATTATATGCCATTAGCTTCCTGACTTTTATGCTTACATTTCTATGTCTAGAAAACAAAGACACACAAACAAAAAAATCTAATCAAATTATATCAAACAGTTGTTTAACAGTTGTAAAAATGCATTTTATCTGAATATGCTTGCAGAAAAGACCTTTACAGAAGATTGATTAAAAACCCTTTCTTTATTGTTTAGCGAAGAAAATAGCTTGCCTTTTAAAAGAAAACATGAAATCAAAAAAAAATTATTATTTTGGGAATTTTTATTTGGGGATACGAGTTCAGATGTAGGCGGCATGGTGCTTTAGTGGTTAGCATTGTCGCCTTGCACCTCGAGGGTCCGGGTTCGATTCCCGGCCAGGCTCGATTCCCGTCTCTATGTGCATGGAGTTTGCATGTTCTCCCCGTGCTTTGTGGGTTTCCTCCCACAGTCCAAAGACATGTAGGTTAGATTGATTGGCGTTCCCAAATTGCCTGTAGTGTGTGAATGAGTGTGTGAGTGTATGTGTGTGTGTGCCATGCGATGGATTGGACCCTGTCCAGGGTGTACCCTGCCTTGTGCCCTAAGCCTGTTGGGATAGGCTCCAGGCCCCCGCGATATAAAACTACCATCATCTAGAAACTTCAGCCTTTGAGTTCTGAAGATTTTGAGGGAAAAGTAAAAAAAAAAAAAAATCCAATGTGAGAAATGTTTGTCTACCTGAAAGGGATTTGAGTGTTATAAAGGAAAAAACATATTTATTGTTATTGTAATTATTTATATACAACAGTTTTTTTCAGTGACGTATAACATAACCTCACTGAGGCAAGTGAGCAGAACGTCGGGCTTGTTTAAAGTTTCAGGTGATGTGGTGGTCACGATCGGATGACGAGAATGAAATAAACACAAACATAGGAGATGTTATAGATTTAGTTTATTTAAAAGTCAGTAAACTAAAGTGTACACCTTTTTTCATAATCTGCTTTTTATTAAAATCTCTTATTTCACCAGAGGTGCCAATAATTTTGGTGCCGACTGCGCTTGATAAATTGGCAGCCGAGAGCCAGAGCGTTGCTAAGATGCCTGGATTTATATAATTTACATAAGCCTGTGATGTGCCTCGCTGATGACTACATCAGTGCGCCTTCGTCTCTTTTTCTGATTCACTGCACGTTCTCTGTACGCAGCAGGTCTCCGCTCATGTGTTCATCTTATCATAGTCACATCAGTTCCTGTGAATTCAGTAGACTTAATAAGCCTCGAGGTTGTCCTTTTAAACCTTAATGTTTACCACGACTGAGTATTCCCTCAGCGAAAAGAGCTCTGGAGGAAATGGCTTTAGGAAATAATCTCCTTCCCTGGCACGATTCACCGGCTCTTAAGCACACAGCTGTCGAGTGTGACTCCATCAGTCGTGGGCTGTTGAGTTCTTTCAGTCTGTCAGAACTTAAATGTATTTTTAGAGCACAGCGTTGCTTGCAGTGAACTGCTCTGACTCGGCTCCATTAGGTCGTCACTTGGCTGTCAGCCCGAACCATGCAGATGGATCAGTGCTATTCTGATTGACAAAGCTGCTAAATTCATTTATTAAAGGACTATAATGATCGTAGGCGCAAAATCATCTGGATGATTGTTACCATATCCGGAGTCTGTCTTGAGTATGTGATACCTGATATGTGGTAGGAATACATACTGGATAGGTTGCATAAACTTTTTTTCTTTCTGCGTTTCTCATCAGCAGTGGGAGTGGTGTCTGAGCCCCGGTGTGGCCGAGGGGCACGATGCAGGGTTTGCGCTCCAGGTCAGACTCCGTGGCCGTACCCCTGAACTCGGCCGTGGAGACGGAGAAGGCGCAAGCGCTTCTGAAGACGTTCAGCACAGCATCTCTGCTGGCCAGCGCCGGGCTCGGAACATTCTGCGTCCTAGCCGACGGCATTCTAAACTCGCCGTTTATCCAGCAGCACGCATGGCTCAGGGCTGTACTGGACAACTCTGTCCATGCCGTGATCGCACTTTGGTCTTGGGCCATTGTCATTGGCTTGAGGAAGAAGAGCGACTTTTATGAAGTGTTGCTGGCCGGCTTCCTCGCCTCCGCCATTGACCTGGACCACTTCTACATGGCCAGATCACTGTCACTTAACGTAAGTGTTTTAACTCTTCAGAATGATTTAATTGTTTCCGACACATGGTCGTGTAAACCGCAGGTACAGTGTAAGGTTATTTGTGCGTACGTATACAGTATGCAAGTTCTGCTAAAACTACAGCACCTCTAGAAATCAGCTCAAACTGTAGAAGTTACAAAGACTTGGCTTAAAATATTAATGGTGAACATTACTTTTTTACTGGTCGACCATGCGTTCATTCATTTGATATCATTTAAATTTAAAACCAGCAGAACTGCAATATCAGACATAATGTTTTATTCAGACTGTATCAGACAAACAAGTTTTAGACTTCTTTTATCACATGGTGAGGGACAGTTATTATAATCGGGTTAAATATGCTGCGAATGTGAAAGAAATTTGTCCAAAGGTTTTATGAGCAATTCAGTATGAGTCTGCTTTCTGGACAGAGTGCTTGTTCATTATTAAATTAGCATGCTGTCACATTGGCTGGTCGCTTCTCTGTTCAAACCAAAGAGAGGCAACACTGTAACTGACACTTTTTTTTTTTTTTTTTAATGGAAAGCGTCTTTGTAGTACAGTATAATGAATGTACTTTGAAGCTAGATAATCACTTTAAAGACGTACAAGTATTTTCAGTTAACAGAAGGACATTTTTGTCAGCCAAGAACATGAATCTGAAACTTCACTGGGTGCAGGCTTACTAAAACTGGAGGCATATTTTCTCAGTCTCGAGTTGTCAAGTTTCAATTCAATAGAAAAAAAAGAACTTTATTTATCCCCTGGGACAGACAAATTAAGACATGCAGAGTAGTACAGAAAGACAAACATTTGTACATCAAGATGTTTAGATGGAATGAGATGGGCCAACATCATTGCAAATGAAATAACAGTTGTAATTACAATAAATGTAATTAGTCCATTAGTGCAGAACAACTGCAAGTCAACAACTGTATAAAATAACTGTAAATAAATATAAACTGTATAAATAGCTACTGCAGCAAAAGAAGAGGAAGAAGGTAAAATAGATGGTGCAAAAAAAAGTGAGAATATTATTGTGCAGTATGTAAACACTGGAACAAGTTGCCCAGTATCATCTCAGATGTGTGTTGCTGGCTAACATTACTTTCTGCCTAAAGAAATTTTAATTGTTTTAAAATGCTTTTCTGCTCAGCATTGTTGTTCCTATTCCAACAACATCCTGTATATTTTAACACTTTGAGTAATATCTGATTTCCAATGACCCAAACCCACTGGGTCAGAGATGTTCGTGTGATGACGTATTTTGTGTCTGTGTGTGTCAGGCGGCTCTGAACCTGCCCCGGCGTCCTCCGCTGCACTGCTCCACCACTGTTCCGGTGCTTTGCTTCTCCCTGCGCCTGCTCATGTGGGCGTGCAGGCTGAAGGACTCGTGGTGTTCGCTGCCCTGGCTGCTCTTCATCTCTCTGGCATCGCACCACATACGAGACGGAGTCCGCCACGGCTTGTGGCTCTGGCCTTTCGCCAACACGCTGCCGATCCCCTACTGGCTGTATGTCAGTATTACGGCCACCCTCCCCCACCTCTGTTCTGTGCTCATGTACCTGACCGGCACCAGAGACATGATCTCCACTAAACACGGCGTGGCCATCGACGTCTGATCGGACAGCTTTGGTCTTCTCCAGGAAACTTTTGCACTGCGCTTGTGTGACCTGAACTTCTGGCGTTCGGAAGCACCTCAGTTACAGCTGCAAGTCCCTTCTTGTCCCTTTACGTAATTTAACCAGCTCATCAGGTGTCACTTTGCTATCAGGGTCTACTGACTGCTCTAATTGGAACTGTATATTTAATCAATTTATTCTCACGAGAGACAATAGAAAAGATGCTTTTTTTTTTTTTTTGGAAAGCATCTTTTCCATACCGGGTTCACTTGTCTTCATCCTCATAATCATGTAACTGTTGTTCTTGCTTTATTTTTAATTTATTTCAGGTACGACCAAATAGATGGAGAGAATGTGCTAGATGATGCTCTTTAAAGGCACATTTAAACCTGACCAAACCTGAAAAGAGCTCAATCGTGTCTAGACTAGATTTGTGGTAAGGGCAAAATCTTGTGCCACAAGGATCCTTTAAATTCTCTCCCCGGTCCCAGAAAGTCCAAATATGCTGTAGTAATCATCATTCTGCATCAGTGATCAGATTCTACAGGTAATTCTACTGATAACCTTGTGGCACGAACACATCCAGACATGCTCAGATCAGTAAGGCCGAGGCCGCACCACACGCCTTTAGACATGATTTAAGTCTGAGTCAGTAAGTGTACGAGGGCTACCAATTTGAATCGGAAAGTGTGAGAGGAACAGACTTCTCCAGACGTGAGTCGCAGTAAATCAGACATTTCATTTTTCACAGCTGACTCTGGAAGTTGTCGCGTGTTGTACACTGATCACTGACATGGCTAGGAATGTTTATCGTCGATATCCATCAACTCCCTCACACTCGGGTCTCAGTTCATTTGTTCATTTATTCCTTCACTCATTCATTCTTATGCATTTATTTCTTAATCCCAACAAACAAACAGTTAGAGTTCAGTGTGTTCAGTTAGAGTAACAAGTCGTGTAGTCTATGATCTTCATCTACTGCGTTAAGTACAGTATATGATCCAACATTGCAAGAAATCTGCGGAAGCCAGTCGTCGTTTAGTGTATTCTCACAGGCTTTTCAAAAAGAATTTGAAGATTGTGAAAGTCGTGTAGTGTGGCCTCAGGCCACAGGAGAGATACAGGCTATAAGAGTTTACAAGCTTTTGAGTAAAAAGAGCCTCTTGCTGTTCCAAGGTTAAAGAGAAGTGCAATGCAGCAAGGTTAAATGTACAGTTCACATTTTCCACTTATTGACCATATATATGTAATGAGAGTCAACCCTTCCATCGCATTGGTTCTGTATACTTTCATGTCGGTTTTCTAGCTTTTCCTGAAGATCCAAATCCTTCTTCTTTCACACATGGAGGTCATCTGACCAACACTGAAAACAACCAGCCAGTACATCAACAAACAATATTTCAGTCAGCTTCCTCTGTCTGCTCTGAGCATATTTTTTCCTTTGTTTGTTTTTTGGTCAGTGTTTGAAATATTATTTTGTAAAGATTCTGATGCTTGTGGTCAGGAAAGTATTCAGATGTGCTGTAGATTGATGTGGAGCATAAACCCATAGCCATGTTTACACAAATATTATTTTTAAAAAAAGGGTCATGGGGTTCCTGAGTGACATGATATTCATCTTCCTGATGATTTTCAAATCCTGATGATGCCACAGCCACCTGTCCATACTCTTATGTGGCATAATTGTATTCCTATATCAGTCACAGCAACACTAGCTATCTACCAGTATCTGTGAGTTCATGCAGGTGGAGGAAGACTTTCCTGAAAGTGTTCTTATCCTGCGCCCTGATTGTATGACAGCAATTGCTCAGGAAAAAAAAAGAGGTTGGCTGGCATCTTTGCACTTCCTGGTTAGTACCATTTGGTTGATTGAGCTCTAACATCGATTGTGGCCGTGACTAAATTAGAAAATCCTAGTGAATTATAGGTAAAGGTTAAAACAGGTACATGATTATTGGACAGCAGGCTATTTTTATCCACATCTGCTCAAAACATTTATTGAGAATTATGATCTTATCTCTCAAATTCCCATTAAAAAACTAGTCATTTTACCAAAATTCATATTTAGGGTTTAATCTGAGACGAATGCTGAGACATCATTCAAAACAAAAAGATGCAAATGAATAACTCAGATTTTCTGTTCTTAGGACGTTGAGTGTTATTGTAAATAATAACTAGCTAGTGAGTCTACACTATTACTTTATTCGAAAACTAATCAACATAAACAAACCCAATCTTAAAGAAACTTGAATGAACCTCTGAAGTGTCTGATTCATGTTACACTTGCTTCTTGTTCTCATTATGTTTGTTTCACTGAATTCCTTCGCTTTTAACCATGCAAAAATAATCTCTGTTCTGCTGGATAAAACAACAACAACAAAAAAAACATTTCTGGACATTTCTGTATCATTGCTGTATCCTTCAAAGAAACCCAGGAATCAAGACTTAAAGCAGTTGGTTCCTTTGGATATGGACAGAAATGTGAACTAAAGGGATCACTAAGTTCATATTTTCTCCAGCAGGGGGCATTAGTGCACTACAAGTAGTTTTTGTCTTTTCATATCTCGCCTGTGTGTATATGTGTGTAATTGTACAGATGGCCTGATTTTGCACTTTTTAATTTATGGATTGTGTGAATGTCATTTGTTATCTATTAATGTCATCATAATTTATTATTAATGAAGAACTTGTGTTCTCCAGGAATAATCTTGAGCCGATCGCAGCACTTGCATGACTGCAGCCTATCAGGGCCATCATGTCAGGTGAACCAGAGATATGTGCATTTTTTTTATTTTTATTTTTTATTTGTGAACACTGTGTGCTAGATTTGTTTCATGATTAAATTTAAGGAACATTTCAGTTGTTGAGATGTTGAGAGGGGAGGAACAAAAGGGGCATATTAGCTGCATTATCACAAGGAAGCCACTATACTTCATGTAAACATTTAGCCTGACCTTTCTTTAACCCTGAATAGGAATTTGTGTACTGTGGACACCATTTCAGCACAATAATAACAATATGTTTACATGGGAAGAGTGACACTGCCAATATTTCATGTAGTCAAGCACTTTGTGTGTTTCTAAAGCCTTTATTGACCTAGTTTGGTCAGATTGCTGCAGTGTTTATTCCTGTCTGCTGTTTGTAAATTAGGTTGATTGTTGGCTAGTGGGTAAACTTTTCCTGGCTCTAGTACAACCTGAGCGTAACGTGTAAGGTATTTCCTGTTCAGCTGGAGCCTGTCCTCTTGGGTTTGCTCCAAGCAGGTTAACAGTCTGTCTGAGAAAGGACCAAGACAAATGTAGCGATCAGTTGCCAAAGTTTTTAACGAGAAATTATTAATTCAGGTATGAGACGGTTCAACAAACATAAAACTGGCTGGTGAAAATGTCTTAACATGACAAGACCAGCGCTTTACTGTTGTGTACATTTAATTTTCTCCTCACTCTTTGTTAGCACCTGATAAATATAAACTTAATGTCTTTAAACAGGAAGAAGTATGACAAGAATAATATCCAACAGCTCTCATATGAGAATTATACAAGGAGATATACTGTGTACATACTATATTGCCACTATATTGCGGATATACGTATTCACTTGTGTGCCTTCACATGCATATGAGTAACTTGAGTAACATCCAATTTACGTTTACATTTACATTTAGCCATTTGGCAGACGCTCTTATCCAAGTGCTTTGAAGTTTCCGTTATTGGATAGATGCTTACACTGGGTTACTAGGTTTGCAGGTTTCCAATTCTTAATCCATAGGCTCTAATATGATGTTGGCCCACCCTTTACAGCTATAACAGCTTCGACGCTTCTGGGAAGGCTTTTCACAAGGTTTAGGTGTGTTTTTGTGGGAATTTTTCACCATTCTTCCAGAGGCACATTTGTGAGGTCAGATACTGATGTTGAACATGAAGACCTGGCTCACAGTCTCCGCTCTAATTCATCCCAAAGGTGTTGAGGTCAGGACTCTGACTGCACCAAACTCACTCATCCATGTATTTATGGACCTTGCTTTGTGCACTGGTGCGCAGTCATGTTGGAACAGGAAGAGGTCGTCCCCAAACTGTTTTCACAAAGTTGGGAGCATGGAATTGTACAAAATGTCTTGGTGTGCTGAAGCATTAAGAGTTCCTTTCACTGGAAGTAAGGGGCCGAGCCAAATATTTCGTATCAAGGAAATATTTAGTAGCAAGGAAATTTCACGACTGGACTTATTGCGCAGGAGCATTTTATCACAATACCACACTGGAATTTACCAAGCTCCTGAGAGAGAGCATTCTTTCACAAATGCTTATAGAAGCGGTCTGCAAACCTAGGTGCTTATTTTTATACACCTGAATTTAATTATTTGGATGGGTGAGTGAATACTTTGGCAATAGAGTGTATGTTCAGGATTTTGTTCAAGAAATGAATATATTATTTAATAAATATTATTAAATATATCTTATGAGATGTTATGCCTGTTGACCTTTACTCTTCTCTAACAGTTGCTGAATGTTCCTCAAAAATGCCACATTTAACAATTAGCATTGTCAACAATTTTAAAATAACAACATGAATGATTAAATTTGTAAAGTAAATAATCAAGTAGTCTTAATAGTTGATTATTTTAACCCCTTCAGGAAAAGAAAAACATTTTTGTTTTTCTACTCAGCTGTTCTTTAAAGAAAATAAATATTAAGTGATATAAATCATATCTGTAAGCTCAATTGAATAAATGCACTGCATAGTTGAGAATACAGATTTATTGCAATCAAAGTTAAATACAAGAATAAGAATCAAAGTTACATACAAGAACTACAGTACACAATGTAAACAACATAACTAAGGTCATATTTATGCTTTTTTTTATGTTTTTAATTCGCCATCCACTGTACCTTTATCATTATACAATCTTTCATCACTCTGGTCAATTTCTCTTTTCTCCTTCCATATATGTGACCAACAAATCATTCCCAAACCTCCAAATAACCACTTTGACTCATTTCTAATAAACAGTGCTGATATATACTGTGTACATTAAGCCTGACTCTGCTATTCTGTGTGAAGCTTTACCTCATCATCTTACAATCACAACCTGAACGAATGAGAACAGACTGGCCAGGAAACCATGTTGGCTTTCGCGCAGGCATGAACAAAAACACTTCTCAATCAAAAGAATCAGAAAACAGAATCTGGACCTCATCTTCGCAATCCATTGCTCATCAGCACCTCGATGAAGCAGGATTCTCAAATGAGCGATTCTTGCAACCTACACATCATCTCCCTTTACCTGCACCTCTGGCAGGCTCGTTTTTTTATACATCATGATCACATTTTTCTCATCTGCATTCTGTTGAGTCGCTTGTGCAGCCAGGCCAAACAGTGTAGACTTCATGTGTTGGATCCAACACGCTAAGCAGCAGGACACAGCTATCAACATCGCTGCTACTAACACAATCCCGAGACTTATCAGGATTGTGCTCTCACTTGATGAGAACAGAGATGAGAACCAATCCTGTTGCGCTTCATAAGTATTTTTAACATGTTCATCTCTAAGGTTCTTTAGATTGTTTAATAGCTTGGTAAAGTCTCCATCTGGCCCAGTGTGCAGTGGGATAAAGTTGTCTCCAGGCCAAGCCATGGTACAGACACCGGGGCTCGTGTATCAGGCGTAACGCGGGTGTACAGACACAGATGAAAATGGGTACTAATTTGATCCTGCAGAACACAATGAGAGAAACATGTAAACTAAACAGATTCTGGTTTGTTCTGCACAGCAAGTTTCTCCAAAATATGCATACACATTTTAGTTGCACTTTAAAACATGTTTATAGTTCTTAAATGATTATTATTACTAGCTAAAGGTCCCATTGTTGTCAGGAAAAGAGTTTGTAAAAATAGTTAAAAATAAAAGATAAAAATAAGTATACTCAATATTGAATAATGAAAAATATACTTAAAATAAATGAATAAAATTTTTAAGCTAAAAAAAAATACAAAACATGACATGTTTATATATACACAAACATGTATACATTACATGTATACATAATAATAATAATAATAATAATAAAAAAGGAGAAGGAACAGAAAATAATGGGACAATGTGTAACTAAACAATTAAAAAATAAATGGAATAAAAAAAGAGAGAATAAAAGGGTGTGCATAAACAAACAACAAGGAAAAATGTAAAAGTGTAGAATAAAAAAAAGTTAATTTTCAAAATATACATAAGATTTCGAACATTTTTATGAAATTGTTTTATTCATTTAATGTGCTAAGAAGTACACTAGATAAACAAATGTATTGTATGGGCAAAAATAAATTAAAGCGTTAAAAATTATTGTTAAAAATAAAAGATAAATATAAGCTGAACATCCTTAATGTAATCAGGGATGTTATTATTCCAGAAGCCTACGTAAATGTCTACCTGACTTTCTGTACAGAAGAACACTCTGCCTAACTTATTAAAATTTGTAAGGTTGAGTATCTTGCACCTTGTTTATATCTAGTTGTACTTGTTTTACTCCCTGTTCGGTAATCAGAAAGTGAATCACAGATTTAAAAAAAATCAGAAAAGTAGATTGGATAAAGATTAAGTTTTGTCTTAAAACGACTTAAGCACGTTAAAATTCATTTATCCCACTTTATTGCTTTTATTCGCGAAAATATTAACTAATCCCAGTACAAATATTCAGTTCAACTTTTCTAATTAATATCTTTTGGTGTAGGTGTTTGTTAGAATGTTAGAATCCGGCACATAACATCGCTTTTACTTAAAATTTTGATTTCACTTATGGTGCAGGTTAAATTTCAGACAGATATATAAGTCCTGCTTCATTAAATTTTATCCAGCCAGGTTACTGTAGCTCTGATGTATAAAACAAACATATAATTGAAAGAGCGAGTTCTGACCAATGAAAAGACAAAACCTCTCTTTTATTTATATAGATAATAACGTAATGTCAATGCTTAAACCAAGTAAACCAAGTTTTTTTTTTTTTAGAAAAACTTAATATCCTCTTAAAACAAATGTAACCATTAAAAAGTATATACAAAAAGTAAAATCAGAGTCACGTGATGTGGAAGTGCAACGGTTCGAGCAAGTGTAAAGAAAAAATAAAACAGGGATAAACAGGATATAACACACACCTGTGGGCGACAACACGAGGAGCACTTAAGTTGTCTTCAGGTCTTCTGCTACACCTGACCACTATCTATTTACACACAAATACAAAGGTTTTTTATATTAGATACATTAAAAGGTCGTTATTATCTGGTCACGTGACAAACTGCGGCCCACTATCTTAAGTGGCGCGTGAAATGAAAACATCTACAAAACTTTTATCTGTGGTCAAAATCACGCAAAAACAGATTAAATATCGTGATGTTATCGACAGTAACCAGACATTTTGACATGGAGTGTGAAGTTACCTTGAAAGTTGAAAAGCAGCACAGTGAGGCGCAGGGAGAGGTCGCGAGGGGAAACCACAGAATAATAATGAGTCGCTCGCGAACGAGTCGGATCTATGAGTCGGCTCTATGATTCGGCTCTTTTCCGTGAACGATGAGACTTTTTTTTCCTTTCCAATTATGTTGACTAATATAAATGATGTATACGCACATATCCTAATCACTGGTCAAACCAATGCTAAATGTTGCTGAATTATAAAAGACTAAGTAGTACTAAGTGAAGAGCTGTTTAAGAGCCAAAGAGTCGATTCTTCTTGCTGAGCAGACCCAAAATGATCTGACTCTCATCACTACTGCTGAAACTCCACTTTTTGGCGGGTGGCAATTAGATTTAGGTGCATTACTGCCACCTGCTGGATCAGAGTGTAATACAGTACAGTAGTTGACTGGTAAAAGAAAAATAATTATGTCCGATTCATATAAATATACAGTGGAACCTTGGATTTACCTTGCGAGTAACTTGGTCTGCGAGCAAAAAAATTTAATTAATTTTAACTTAATAAACGGGTTAGGTCTTGATATACGAGTAGTACGCATGCTCTTTGCCAATTCAATTCAATTCAATTTTATTTGTATAGCGCTTTTAACGATTTACATCATCACAAAGCAGCTTTACACAATCA
>JAOVVB010000008.1:1322223-1335272 GCA_028570985.1 Heterobranchus longifilis | reverse complement strand
CACATTAATGACGGCTCTACAAGCCAATCAGGGGCGTCTGTGAGCTCGCGCAGGCGGAGGGAGCGGATAGCGCTGTTTGTGTTACGCCGCCCCCAACAGTGCGTGAGCGAGCAGTTCGAAAATGATGGTCGGTGACGCCACGTGAGTCGGTCTGCGGCCCTCCTGACTGATTGGCGGTGGAAGCTTAATGTGGGGGCCTCCAGTGACTGGGTGGAATTGGATAAAATCGGAAAAATTCGGAAAAAAGGGGGATAAAGTTATAAAAAAAAAAAAAAGCAATATAAGCATTTCACTTTTTTCTATCTGCAACTCCTTCAAATTAAATTTTTTTTGTTTGTCATGTGCATAACCATACAAAGTATATGTGGTAAAATGTTTATATGACATATGACATAGAGAATCCAATTAAACAAAAGATCAAATTTTAAATAAAAACAAAAATTTATGCTGGAAATTTACAGAATTTAGAAAATAAAATCGAATTTAAGTAGAAATTTCTTAAGAATGTACAAAATGAAATTGTAAACTGCAAAAATACAAGAGTGGTTATATGAGTCACTTTTTTAACTTTTATATTTCTGGACAGTTTAACATTGAGACTGTTATCGCAAATTAACACCACACACACTGAAAACCTGTTTCTCAGCTCAGGTATCTATTTTTGGACAATTTATCCAATTATTGTTACAATTAAGGCTGCTAGTTTGTTTTCTCACAACAAATATTTATGCCCCGTCACATTATTGAGAAACAGTGAAGCACAAAGTCCTCTCTTCCGAAGACTTTCCCATTTTAAAAAGTTACATTTTAGCTTAAGCATGGAGGCATGACAAATGCAATAAATTCACTAGAAAAGGTGCATTTAAAAAAAAAAAAAAAATTTCATGCAGCTGAAACTAACATCAGACCTGCCGTTATAGAAAATGAATCACCAGATCAGCACTTCATATTCCAGCTCTGCTATAAACCATATTTCACACATTTCTACAGTTACACTTATCTGTGGTGATGTATTGGTGTGTCAATCAAATAACACGTTTACTACAAGGGGACCAAACTGTGATAAAATAACTTTTATTTCACAAGAATATGAACAGAGGAGTAATAAACCAGCTTATATTGTACACAAAAGCAGAATATACTATACATACATTTCTCATTATCTTTCTTTTCACCATCATGCATAAAACAGGTCGGTACACACGCACACAGCAAAACAAAAAAAAAACAACACAAGCAACAGAACATTAAAGGTGACAACACTAAGGACAGTTTATGTGAGAATATGAACTGAAATGATTTGACACAACTCATCCGAAACTGTACTGAAATGCTCTTTTACTCTATTATTATTATTATTATTATTATTATTTTTTAGATATTTTTTAGATAGGCAGAGCGGCACCTACCCAACAAAACAGCATCAGACGCCAGAAGATCTAAAGTCATGCTTCAAATCAAGTCAAAACATGCATGCAGTTTCAGGGTCCTGATTCGTTTGGAGTGAGAGAGATAAGCTACATTCTTGTTGTTCCAGCTGTGTTTTATTTTTAGGTCGCATCCAGAGACATCACACAATGTCAGATTGCACCTTGTAGAACTAATGCACACCAAAGTCATAGATAAGAGCGACTGCTCTTAATGCGTCAGTACGGTTAGTATAACGTGCGTTATATCAGGAATATCGAGGCGACAGCAGATGAGGTTTTTTTTTTAGTATCTTTCACTTCAAGCAGCTGTACTTTACTTGAGTCGTTTTTTTATTAGTAGATACTTTTTCCTTTTACCCCACTACAACTTTCTACTTCACTACATTTTTGCCTGGTGTTGCGTTACATAACCAGAGTGGTGTGCAGAATTTTTTTACGCGCCCCCTGCTGACTACTATGCACAATTGCATGATTTGCCTTCCCTCCGCAGCATGTAGCAGGTGTTTCAAAGCAAAAGTCGAGGTGGTTTCAGGCAGCAACTGTGCAGCACCTCCACATGTTATTTTAATAGTCATTTATATCAGTTGTATTTTTCTAACATTATATTAAACACGAGACGGTTCTGAATATATCACCACTGCATTTACTATTGTCTGACGTCCAGCCAAAATATCAGCGATATTATGCAGAATATTTCCTCATTCCTCTTCAAATTGATTCCTTTCCTATGCGTCTGACTCACACAACTATTTTCCTCAACATGTGTAGATACGTAATCTGTACAGTACCGAGGATTAAACAAGGCACCACAGAGTTCTGAATATTCCAAAAGCACCAAGCGGTGATTAAGGATATGATGCCTCACTATCATATGTTAGATTTGAAATGCATGAATTTAGTAGATGCTTTTAATCCCGAAGCTAGTGCACGTCCTTGTTTCCTGTCCCTATGTATGTTTCGCTCCACTACTAATCGACATGTGAATTTAAAGCACCATCATTCACATGGCGTGTGATTAACACTACACTACATACAACAAGGTATGACCACTACTGATTAAGTATTACCCGACTTCTCATTCAGCTCATCTACCTCACAGGGAAATAGTGGCTCAGTGGTTAAGGATCAGAATATTGGGAGTTCAAATCCCAGAGCTGCTCCATCATGGGCTCCTAAACAGGCTGCGACATGCGAAGAAAGAGTACTGTAGTTGTTAATTTGCTTTAATTACAGCTCCGACAGTCGTGATGGCTGTAATTCAAATCCTAGGTTTATGTTAACACACCCGCTCTAAGAGGACACTGTTTTTATAAGGATTTATGATGGATATGGAACACAGTTCAAATCAAAGAAACACATTTATAACAACATGTTAAACAAAAAAACGTGGGGGAACAGTACGAGTAGGTCAGAGTGCTTTATCCTTTATGGCTTTTTCGGTTACAAGACAAAGTTGTTTTTTTCTTATTAGACTTCGTTTTTACAGCTGTTCTAGCGCAAATGATTTTGTGGACGTTTCCATGGTATTTAACGTGACCACAGATTATAATGTATAATGTATGAATCGTCATTCTTCGTTTTTTAAAGTTGTATAAAACAATAAATAAGTTTCATCCATGACGTTCAAGGAAAATAATGAACTTTATTATTTTCCTATAATGGCCTGTCCTGCAGTGTTGTTTTTTTCTTAGTGTCACTTTTGCATCTCAGTGTTTTTCATGGAATTTCTTTGCACAAGACTGAACATAGGAAGCACCTGTGCATTTACATTTTCTCATTTGCATGAGGCTTCTATCCAAAGCGACTTACAAGCGAGTCTGTGTAACCTCAACGTGAAAGCCTTCTCTGGATTTTGTGTCTTTAATCAAGGATTCAAATCAATTCCAGAGAAATTAACAATATAGAGGAGAACTGGAGCATTTTTTTAAAAAAGACATCAGGAACTGAAACTCACCACATTCTCATTGATAACTTTAACCACTGAGCCACTGTTGCCTTACACATAATCGACAATGTTTCTGCACCATGGTGTTTAAAGCAAATTACGCCAACATAATTCACTGGAGTGAATGAAAAAAAAAAACACCCGGCCAGACAGCTTGCGTCCTTTCTAATGCCTTATGTTAATACGTTACTTAAAGCCCTGATTAGGAGATAAAACACACACTTAACATAGTAAACCAAGATTTTTTGGGAAAAAAAAAAGATTCAGTCACATATCGTGATTTAGTATGACAATTCGTATATATCTACACACCGACTCCAAAATCGAGTTTTTTAAACGTCTGTATATGTTTTGCATTTGAAGTGGTGAAATGTTGCTGTTACTCTATAAACCTCCAGTTGGTGCACTCTAAACTAGTCCCATATCACAGCACCGTGTGTTAGGAGCGAATTATTTGCAAAGTTTTTTTTGTTTTTTTTTAGAATTCTAACAAAATCTGAATAAAAAAAAATTGAATCCATATTGAATCTGGATATTCATAAAATCGTGATACTTACAGAATACAAATCAAATCGGCACCTAAGTATCGTGATAATATCATTCATATATCGGGAGCTCCCTGATGATTCCTGTCCCCAATAGGAAATATTTCTTTCGATACAGCACAATGTTGAATCTGTACAGAGGAAACAATATTTGTGCTTGTTACAGATACACATGAAAGAAGCAACACCAGAAAGCACACATGCGCGAGTTTAAGCTTTATGACACTGGGAACGGTAAAAAAACAAACAAAAAAACATCCATATATTTGATAGAAAATATTTTGTACAATAACAACTAACATAAAACTATATTATTAAAACTGTTAAAGATAAGCTTTAATACAGACTCAATATCAGGAATATACATTAGCTTGAAAATAGATTTCGGGAAGGTCTTTTTATTTTTTTTTATTTTTTTGCTTTAAAGGCTTGGTAGGAGAATAACCAGTCAGGAACTGCTGTGAACGTTTTGGCATCCTGTGCGAATAAAGCTAGTGCGCTTGAGTTAAGGCAAAAAAGGATTCAGGCCAAAGTAGTAGTGTGTGTGTGTGTGTGTGTGTGTGTATTTTAAATGGAAACACCCTTACAAAATCTTACACTGCACTAATGGACTATTGTGCGATGGGTATTAAACTGAGATACATGGATTGACCCAGTGTTCACATCAACAGACTCTAATGTGGTTAACTGAATGATGTTACATGCGTCTTGTGCGAGCATTTATTTATTTTTTGCATGGTCTTGTCAGTGTTTTCAGATACCTGGTTCTGAAACGTTCCCCATGTTGCCCTTTAACCTGCCGAGTACTTGTATAAACCACCAAACTGGGCTGTTTTATTCTTGCAGAGCAGCAGGCAGTGAGATTCTGATGCATTCATACCAAATGAAAACCGTCATCAAATGTTGGCAGGGTTTTCTTTCTCTGGGAATTGAACCTACTCACAAGTACAATTAAAAGATTAACAGCTCTTGCTTATTCCAGGCATCCGGGCTACAGACATAATCCTTTTAAAAACCAAAGGAATATGCAGATAGAACTTGCAAATGTGAGCAGGCTACTGAAATCCAGAGAACTTCCACACCGAACCTACTGGAACCGGTTGTAAAGCCTGGCCGGGTTACGGTTTCAGAAGTAATTTGCATTTAAGTAGTCGAATGTGAATTTAAATGACTAGTTGCTGAGGCGGGAATCGTGTTTCTATGGAAATGGTCACTCCGAACACAAGCTAGCCAAGATACACTGCAACCGATTCGGCTGCCTTTTCATGCACATTAAACACTCATCAGCATCCATGCAAACCACCAGCAGACATCCAGCTTCGTAGATCGCCATGGTTACCAGTGAAACCAATAAGAAAATTAACAATATTGAAATGTACAGAACAGTACAGAGACTCATTAGAAACTTGCTGCTGGTTTTGCCCTGGCTGTGGTTATGTCCTGAGTGGGTGTGTTAATAATACAAGGCCAAGTAGTTATATGTTCACTTTCTGTTTCCACACTCGGTGAAAACTCATTTTCACTTTTCCCAAAACAGTTATATAATCGATGTTGAGGTAAGTAAAGAAAAAAACCCAAAAAACTATTAACTACATTGATTCAGAGTGCCGATATTGGTGTGTGGTCTTGTAGGATGCCAACTTACAGTCTCAGCGGTCTAGAAGACGGTTATTATTGGCCCTGCCTACAACCCTTATACGTGAGGTGGGTTTTTACTGCTGAAGCCGAAGTTATATTTAGTTATAAGGCAACTTTGGGTTCAATAATCAAGCACAGGATTAATTTGCAGATGCTTCAACCTGGTTTAAAAACCAAAAAAAAAAAAAACGACAAGGCTTTGAAGGCTGAAGAAATGAAGCGACGCAGAAATCTTCATCTCAATGTGAACAGAATACAAATTCCTTGAAATGCTCAGCTTTGCTCAGTCAGCTGTCTGCAAAACGTCTCCTGTCCGCGTGTAGCAGCTATGTTCAGGTGCGGGAGCTCCGTCCCTTGCATTGAAATGTAGAGAATGTCGACTGTATTCTTAATGCCCAAGACACGGCCCGCGACTGGTTAAACAGCCGCGCTTCTCTTTTTTTCATTTTTTTTTTTTCTTCACAGCGTTCCAAGTGTCACTGCAGCCAAAGGGCACGAGTCTGCATGGAAAAGCTGAAGCGACGGATAAGTGCAGATGCATTGAGTTTAAAAAAAAAAAAAAAAAAAAAAAACGTGCTGGGGTTCATGGTCCAAAGCTGGCAAAAATCTGTGTTGCACGTCAAACAATGAAAGCCAGTAACTGTTCTTTGTTAAGTTGTGCTACATTGGAAGGGGGGGGGGTTCACAGTTTATGGGACTCAGAACTCCACTGAAAGGAGCCAATTCCCCAAGCAGCGACAGGAGAGAAGTGAAACTGCGGGCGATGTAGTGTGGGTATTAGCGCTGCAGTGGCAGTGGCCATGACTCCCTATGATGAAGCCCTATGAGGGCTGAAAAAGACGAGGCCAACCTGAAAATCTGCAGACGAGAGAAAGAAAAAAACAGATTGGACTGAATTAATTAATTCATTCATTAGGCAGGATTCGTAATTATTTAAGTGCATGACAGGAATTACAGATTAATAAATGTTAATGCATCAAGTAAGATTTTCAGACCTGCAATAAGATTTTTCAGACCTTCTAAAGAGCAAACAAAAAAAGCTGCAGCTACGCTCAAAATGAATTAATCAATAGCTTGTTATTTTTATCCTCTTGAGACCCAAATGTACTTAAATGGAATGAACTTCTAATATACTTCTACCAAATGTACGTGAAGAGTTTATAAACCCTGTTCGGTATAACTCTTTTGCCAAATTTCTTAATCAAGACATTGATTAAGCTCATAGTTATCTGGTGCTCATAAATATAAATAGTGAGGAGAAAAAAAAAAAAAAGTAAAATGCAGGTCGCACTAGATCAAGGCAAAAAATGTGTGCAACAAACATTCATGGCCTTGATAACGCATAAGAAAGACACAATACAGACTGCAAAGTAACAGTTAATTGGTCTTCCGAAATGTTTAACACCATCATATCATCTAGATGACGCAAAAGATCATGCTCATGCAACTCACTTTAGATTAGCAAGGACTTCATCTTCACCATTGAGGTTAGTTCCTGTTTTGTCACGTTGCCCTGCCTCCTGTTCCTCGCACTACAAACAAAGCAGAACAAAGGGAAATCTATTTAAAGTAAAATGTAATGACAGAATGTCAAACAAATGTAGAGACGAGTGATGGAGCCACTTGTCCGGAATAATGGTGGTATACATTGCAGCAAACATTTTAGGTCAGGCAAGCCCTTCTACAACTCGAGGAAACTTGAGCTATGCAGAAACAGATGTTTTAAGGTGAAGAGAAAAACAAGGTTTTGAATTGTGGGATAGAGAAATCCACTAAAGTAGATCAGCCACTTGTCCTGGGGGCAAATTCCCCAGCTCTCTCTCTCTCTCTCTCTCTTTCTTTCTCTCTCTCTCATGTGTGTGTTTTAGTGAGAGAAAGAATTTATCTGTGCACGCTACAAGCAAATAACAATTAATCCAACTAGTGAGCTAAGCGAGGCAATGCTCATCCCTGTTAATACATGGGAAGTTTGCTGAGGTCCAGTCAACAGGATGGGTTCCCCGTTGAGTCTGGTCCCGTTTTTCCTTGCCACGGTCGCCCTCGGCTTGCTCATCAGGGACAATCTCACAATCTCAGTATTATCTAAACACATTTTTTCTCACTCCATAAATTTTTCATTTTGTGAAGCTGCTTTGAGACAATGGCCATTGTTAAAAGCGCTATATAAATAAAATTGAATTGAACTGAATTGAACTTAACTGAGCAGCACGTAGCTCTGTCATCCACCATAATTATTATTTCTAAACGAACGTGGTGAATAATTCACTCCTAACACACGTGAAAATAGTTTAGGATGTAGGATTATAAATAAACAATGACGTTTTCTCGCCTCAATGGCCGCCGAAGTCCCAAACCTCAACAGTGAGCGCACGGGTTGAGCGTGCGGCTTCTCACACAGGTTCTAACACACGCTTAAGCTCCAAATAGCCCTCACTGTGTTTTGAGGCTGGTATAAGTAAGTGTGTGTAATGAGTGAATTTGAGACTAATTCGCCCACAGAGTTTGGAGAAAAAGGCCGATTGGACACTTTTAATGCATGCAATTTAAATGTATTAAAAAAATGTATCACCATAAAAATGCGTTTCTTTTGCGCCACTCTGAAGGTTCTGTGTGCTCTAGACTAGAGAATAATTTATCTCTGAGCCCGATCGACCGATCAGCGGCCGCGGCCCATCAAATTGAAAACCAGCTAATTCTGGATCGACCGGTTCACCTCCGTTAAAAACATAACAGATTTTTTTTTTATTGTGTTAAATTAAAATTCAGTAGGAGATTTGTGTGTCTCTGCAAAAATAATCGTAATAATAATCGCGGCTCCCTTGGTTTACTCCCGAGATTAAGTCTGTGTAGTGTTTTAGCGTTACTAGCTCCACCTCTAATCCACCGATACTTCTCTAAACTGCCAGCTTTCATTAGGCACCAAAAAACACCATAAATACTGCATGACCTCTGCTACTCATCCCACGATTAATGGAAGTCCTGAATTTTTTGTGGCAAATAAGTGCATGCCAGCTAGCTCAGGGAAAGCTGCAGAGTTCTCACAGACACGCTCCTTCTGCAGGAAGGTCACTGGCTTTCAGCCATTTACGTTCACCAGATGAGAAACTCCCACACGACATGTCTGCGTTCAGATTTGTTTTGAAACACAGCACGAGTTACAAGTAAAGATTTCATCCAAAATACATAAACTGATTTAAAATACATATTGTCTTAACGTTTAATTTGTGCGTGCTCCAACAGCACAAGTTTAAATCACACTCAACCGTTCAAGTTCTCATGCAGCATAAGAAACGCGGTCAATAACTCAAGTGTTAAAAAAAAAAGAAAAAGGCACTCACCATAGTAGGGCTGTGATAGTAACCATCACCACCGCCATTACTGCTACCAACAGGCCCAGGATGATCAAGGCCTGACTTCCGTTCTCATCTATAGATGACTCTGAGAAACCAATAACAAAAACAATAACCGTTATAATCATTATTTAAAACAAACAAAACTGTTTAATCTCTACTTTTTATTTCTTTATTACGAATTATTTTTTATTTATCCCGCATTAATCAATCATGACTCTAATCACTCTCCAATCAGGGGCGTCTGTGAGCTCACTCAAGCAGAAGGAGCGGATAGCGCTGTCCTCCAAGTGTGTTACGCCGCCACCAACGGTTCGTGAGCGAGCAGTTCGGAAAGATGCGGCCGGCTGGAGTCACATGGTTTCGGAGGGAACACGTGATTGTAGTAGTAGTCTTAATGTGTGACGGGGAGGAATTGGACAAGACCAAATTAGGGAGAAAATAAACTTCACTTCATTAATAAATGAATAAGTATTCCTTAGTTAAATTAATAAAACATTTTGTTTTACACAAACAGTTATGAGAGTTAAAAAAAAAAAAAAAAAACTCCATTTATTTCTTTATATAATCAAATCCCCTGCTAAACTGAAGCACTTATCCCAGTGGTTGGAATCCATCAAGGTTGAACGTCTTCTCAGTCCACCGGAGCCAAGATCAGACGGCCTGCTTCATGTCTGAAACCCTGTCCTCAGAGGAACTCCTTTAACACCTCAAACAAATGAGGAAACGACTTAGAGGAAGGTCAGGACTGTACATGGGATGAGGCGGTAACTCCCAGTCGAGGGGACTTGTAATGCGCAAGTGGTGTGGGGGACTGGTTGTGTGTACAGTTCCCACAGACATGTGCCTCTTCTGCAAGTTGGAGACAAGACATGTTCCATTGAGCGACTGCAATAGGCTCCGAGCCACCTCGTCATTCAGAGCCACATGGCATTCGTTAAAATGTTTAAACAATGATTTAAAGTTTTACTTCAGCTAATAGTCTCATCACTTTACTGGGCTTGAAGTCTTCCTTCTTTAAATGCTAGACGGTTTTATAGCTTTATTCATAAGAAATTTCATCACAAGTCCCAGTTTGACTGGAACGCCCCTTTAACTAATCATTAAACACTTAAAACTGCTATTGTGGAAAATTACTCAGCAACTGACTGACTCAAGAATTCAACAGTGCTGTGGTGTACAGTAGTTACTCATGAATAGTCCAATGTATGTGCCGGTAAACAAAGGGGTAAAATTCAGTGTTCCCTAGTGCACCAATCCCACAAGTTTTCTCAGACAAGATCTGCATTCTGATTGGCGAGCTCTCTTGTAACTCTACGAGCAATGCTGTGCGCGCTAGCTGAAGAAGAACACTTCATTGAAATCTGGAAACGATTAGCCCATTAAGGCAGAGTGAGTCACAGCGGCGCCTGCCACATGGCCCGCTTTACGAAGGCCCGATCTGCGCCGTGATTGGTGCGCGATATGAGTAAGTGTAGAGTAAAGCCAGCCTCCAAAACACCAAAGGCCTGACACATCTGGATAAAACCTAAAAAAGCATCTGGATGAGATCTCAAAGACATCTAACAACGCGTGTTCGATCTCAGCTCAACTTGTGCTCTCTTCTACTGCCAAATCCTCAAGCCTTTCATGGATGGAAAAAAAAGAGCTCGGTCCATGGAAGAAGAAGAAAAAAAAAAAAGTGAGTATGTACAGTACTTCGGCTTTTCTCTGGACCGGTCTCTGTAAAGATAAAAATAAACCCATAAATGCCAATAAGTTACCTTTAGAATTCTCTGTTGCCTTCACTGGAAACGTGGAAGGGAAGATTGGCTCAAAAAGTTCTGTGGTGGTTTCAGGTATCATGGAAGGATCTGAGATGGAAAAAGAAAAGAAAAAAATCATAGCATTGTATTTGTGTATAAGAGCTGTACGTTTATATATGTGTGTGTTCGTCCTGCTGTAGGTTTCAGTCACATGATGAGACGTGGTCGAGATTCTCAGACGACACACAAGCACCGCATTTGCCTCCCAAATCAGCAATCAGATTAATTCCCTGCTGTATTTTACACGAGTTACAAAAGCAGTTATGACTTTGAGGAGGTAGGAATTTATGACAAATTATAAAAACGGCTAATGATCTGTTCCTGTTACTATCATCCGTTATTATTTTAACCAAACAATTTACCACGTAATTTGCAGCAACGTTCGAGTGTGCTCAGTCAGAAGCTATAAACAGCACTCGGACGCTTTGAAATGTGAGAAATTCTTTTTTGTTTCCTAAAGAAATGGATGAAATCTACCAAAAGAGGGCACTGTTTAAAAAAAATAAAGGAGACCAGCATTAGTTAAACCTGTGTTCAGATGAAGTGGAGGCACTGACCGTCCGTCTGAATACATGTCAGTGTCATTACATTAGGTGACAAGAGAACAAATATTATTGTCTTCTGTCAGTGTGTGTGTGTCCATGGCTTTCTGTGCATGTCTCTATCTCAATGTGCTTTATGCGGTTTGGATCTGTGTGTCAGTTTTATGTCTGTGTGTGTGTGTGTCTCTGTTTTACGTTTGTCTGTGTATGTGTCTCTGTTTTTCTCTGAGAGTGTGCATGTGTGTGTGCGCACATCTCTCTCTCTCTCTCTGGTTATATCTGTATGTCTCTATATCTGTGTTCATGTCTGTGTCTCATGTTTGGTGTTTTTCTGTGTCTCTCTCTGTCTCTTTATGTTTATGTCTCTCTAAGTGTATCTCTCTCTCTTGGTTTGTGCGCGTCTCTCCCTCTGTCTCTGTGTGTTTATATCTGTGTCTCTGTGTCTTTGGGTTCGTCTCTGTGTCTGTCTCTCTCTCTGTCTCTTTTTGTCTATGGCTTTGTGTCCTTCAGGTTTGTTTCAACTTTCATGTGTCTCTGGATCAGTGTACATGCCTGTGTGTTTCAGTCTGTGTAGCTCGGTATGTAAATGTTTTTGTCTGTGTCTCTCTCGCTCTCTGTGTATGTTTCTGTGTGTGTGTGTGTGTGTGTGTGTGTGTGTGTGTGTGTGTGTGTTGCTCACCGTTCCAGGGCTGGCCCTGCACCACCTGACTCCACTCACTCCACTGGCTGTGGTTAATGAGAGCGTCCTGGGCTCGTACTCTGACCTCATGTAAGTGACCCATCAGGGCGTCCAGGATCACCATACTCGTGTCCTCTGTCTCCATCTGCACAGACACCACAGAGTTACACATACTCGGATATTTATTAACAGATTAGTCAAGAAAAAAAAAAAGACTGTGCTTACTTTTCATCTTCCGCATTTAAACTCTAAATACATTCACCTTTTGACCTAATGAAAAATGATTCAAAACTATCCTTGAGTGTGTGTGTGTGTGTGTGTGTGTATGTGAAATTTAGGATTAGTGTGAATAATTATTTAGCTTCTATTACAACCTACTTAAAAAAAAAATCACATTTAGAACATTTAGAGTTCTGCCTTTCAAATGTACAAATGTTATATTTTATGCCAACATTTAATTGCTCCTCCTCCTCCTCCTCCTCACTTTTAACATTATTCTCAGTACTGGGCTTCATGCGCAATAAGGCAAAGGCCACACCTATGACTGCTGAGGGGGAAAAAAAAAAGACAACAGAAGCTTATAATCAGTTCCAATACACATTCAGGCTTCTGAGAAATTGCAAGAAGATCTGGCATGTTTATGAAAGGTCAAACTGTCTGACCGAGAGAGAGAGAGAGAGAGAGAGAGAGAGAGAGGGAGGGAGGAAGAGAGAGAGAGGATTAGAAACACATCAGAAGAACTCGAACAGGAGAAGTGGAAAGTTGTGTTGGAGGTGTGATAAGAGGGACTCAGATAAAAAAGGTGGAAAGATATGTTGGCGTGATAGGAGAGCGTGAGAGGAGAGGAGAGGTGCTGCGGCGATTCCCTGCCCTCACCGGTGCCGTATTTTTTTATGTCACTACTAAAATGATAAAGTATTTTGAAGCTACAAGTTTTATTGTCATATGAAGAAACATGTCCTCCCCCACATTATGAAATTCTTCCTTTGCTGTCCCCCAATGAATGGCACAAAAAAAAAAATATATAGGTCTAAAAAGAATAGGTATTAAAAAAAGAAGGATATATATATCAAACATAGAATTAAAAAGCAGAATATAAAAAAAAATGAAAAAAG
>JAOVVB010000008.1:1280940-1301070 GCA_028570985.1 Heterobranchus longifilis | reverse complement strand
AGCCTTTCTGTAATAGTTCTTGCAAGAACAGTATTGTCAAGTGCATTTGCAAAATCCGTCAAGCACCATAATGAAACCAGAATGATATATATATATAAATAAAAAAGAGAAACTTGTACTGTGCATCTTCACACAGAGAGTTTTTGAGCGATTCAAAGAAAACAGAGGAGTAAGTAATCGCTGCAGTTGTTTGTATAGGCAAAGCTTGCTAAACAGTTCAGGACGTGGAGATGACGGGGAGTCATTACCGAGGCCAGCGTTCTCTCCTCCACCAAAAGACCACCCAGCAGCGTGGATCGGGATGCGCTTTATCCGGCTGATTGACCTGCAGTCCTTGCAGAAACTGCGCATCGTTTTGTTTTGTCCCCCTCGGCCCCCGAGATGTGCTAATATTTGCCATAAGGTTCCTATGAACACTGGATAAATATAGCTAATATTTCTTTGTACGGGAAGGAAAAGGGACCCCTGGTGTTTGAGAAATGAGAAATAAGATCGATCGCAGGGAATGCGCACATTAGGCTCAAACACACAGCGGTTATAAGAGAGCCTAGAATTAAGAAGTGTGCAAGGCTTTGGCAAGAGTTCGTCGTTACCAGAAGAAACGCTGAATTTTTGATCCAGGTCATGGTGGAAAGAAAAGAAAAAAAAAAAAGATTTGTACAGAAACGATACGGCGCACGGTAACTAACTTGCCTTAAGCAACGGTCTGGAAGCCAGCTATTTACACAGAATGAAACAGTAAAGACAGCTGAAGAAGTTCTGTCCAACCACCAAGTCCTCTTAGATTACATTTTGCATAGAACATACATAATTAATACCATGTGTGGATTGTTGAAGCTGGGTTTCGACACGGCAGCTTGGGGAAAAAAAAAAAAAAAAAAGTGGAATTCAAATCATACACCATGCCTAGCTTGTGGAATGCTACGCAGCTGTGTATAACTCAGGTTGCAAGCGCATGACCGATAAGACCATGAATTAAAAAAATTTTAAAAAAAGATTTTTTGAGTGTACACATCACAGACAATGTACCTCACAGTTCACTCTTACTGCATCTCAACCACCGGGCTTCTCCCTGAGGAAATGCAGAATCAAATTTAGCTCAAGCTGCAACATGGCCGAGCAAATAAACAAGTGTGCAAACGGTGGGCCAGTTGAAGTGGCACAATCAAAGCCTCTATATGCAGTACGGTCGCAAGGTACGCGGGTCCTGAAGGTCAAGGAGTCTGACTGAAAATAGGGGTCTGTCTTTACATCTTGAGGGATAGAAAAAAATTATAAAGCTTCTCGCGTCTCTAGAGCGTTTGCCATGTGCGTCAAATGGAGCCGAGCCTCTACTTGGACAATGTTCTTTGGATAAGTGCTGTGCGTACTTGATGGATCGCCAGTGTGTCAGAGTGCATTCCGCATGCAGGAACCGGTTTTGATATGAATCCGGCTTGTCATCCTGTGGATCGGGTTGTGAACGGTACTCTAGTCTACGCACGAGCCATCTGCCCCTTCGAAGCCCCTGAAAAACGCAGAGGCCCTTGATTTATCTCTGGATCTGGTTTTTCCTTTAGGCACTGGCCAGGACAAGATGGCTACCATATGCCAGGTCTTGACTGAGTCTTGGACGTTTTCCCAGGGCATTTGAAGCCTCAGCCAGCAGCTGTGCACAAAGGCAACGCAAGGCACCTTTTCTACAAATCACACAGCTAAACAAAGCAGCACAACTGGAGAGATGTGTCCCTGATAGACGTGTGTGAGAGACACGATCCTGAACTAGGGGGAGCGACGGATCTCGAAAAACTCACGGTTCGTTTTTGAGATCGCCGTTTCCCAGTCACGGAACAAAACGGTCATTGGGTCGGGCAAAAGAAGAAGAAGAAAAAAAAAAAAAAAAAGAGTAAAATATAATTCTTTCTATTTTTTTATTAGTTAAAGAATGTTTAAAGCAAGAAACTTTGCCCATGGTGTTAAATAAAACCAACAATCAAAATGTTCAATTTTGAAATATAACAATAAATAAATACTCAATTGTTAATTTAAACTGCAATACGAGGCATGATGATTCTTCTTTTACTGACTTTTTCTTTTTTTGACCATCTTAATTTTTCTATTCAATTCGAAGTGTTAGCACTAACTTTCACTGTCCAATTTGTTTCAGGCAGGTTTTGAACCTTCCTAGAGGTTTTGAAGCAATAACAATGATAAAAGTTTTTAATAAGCATGAAAATGCTGTGTAATCACTTCTTGTTGATTGTTCCCATACAAAGTGATAATCCTTTTTGTTTCTTGCTTATTTTTTTGTATTGCGTCATGATTTTATAAATATCCGTATATTAATTTATATAGCAATTCTAAACAAACTTAGCAAATAATTCGTTCCTAGCACACAGGACGCTGCACTGTCTGGCAATGTTTAGAGTGAATAGTTTAGAGTGCAGAACCTGCAGGATTATATAGTAACTGCATAATTTTACCACCTTGGATGCAAACATATAGAAAAGAAAAATGATTTATACAAGTCAGTGTGGCAATGCGTGATTTGAAATGTGTCATGCTTTTTCACTTTGTCGCTCTTGTTTGCACATTTGCATGTGCACTTTATGTATAGAACGTTTCTGTTAACTTAAAAATGTCAATCTGTCTTGTCTCAGCTAGTCAGCTAATTAGGTTTCTTAACTATCTAGTTAGTTTTTGTTAATTTATGTTGTATTTAGCACTTTAGTTCTGGAGGAACGTTGTTTCGTTTCACTGTGTACTAAACTGTACAGTAAATAGTTGAAATGACGATAAAAGCCGACTTGAACTTGAAAGACAAAAGAATCGCGATATGTAATTGAACTGATTTCCCCCGCCATCCCTACTATCCACAAAAGACTGATTAAATCGCACAGCTTTATACATTACACAAGCATTTTACAAGGTATAATATCCAATGCCGTTTACTCTGATTGGAATGTGTAATCAGATCTGCTAACCTTTACACACTTTGAGCAATTTAAAACTGAAGTATGCTGGTGAGACAGTTAATCATTCCAAAAATAAAAGAAATCAATAAATGCCAAAAGCATATGTGGAATGAACAAAAGTTTCAGTTTTGGAACACCTGAAAATCCACCACCATCCAGATGTTCATCACAGACGCTGCCAGCAAGCAGTTCCAGACTGCACAGGTGGTAAGAATAAGATACCCTCCTTAAACCTGATCTTGTTGGAACGGCATTTTTTTCAGTTTAGGGATATTAAAACTATTATTCTTGATTTTTCAAGGTAAATCACAAGCACAGAAAATCAATATCACACAACCCCACTTCCAGACTAATTGATCTCCTTGGTCTGGTCCAGACTTGATTGCAAACCTGCGATTGCGAGGTTGCATCTGGAAGTCGGCAAAACCTTTTAAGGAAATGTAAACATTAGTCCGGTGAAAAGAGCGCTCGTGCTTTGCATCAAGGAAGAGGATATGGAGCTCTGAGTCACTTTTAGACCAAATCTGGAAACTCTCACTGATCCGAGAGGTCTGTGATAATTACCTGTCACCTCGTGGAAAGCGCTCACTTTGTCCGAATAAAGACCTCAACTCATAAAGCTTGTGCAGTCCCCTAGAGAGAGAGAGAGAGAGAGAGAGACGAGGCTCGTTCGGCAGCATGGCAGTTAACATGGCGCCATAGTACTGCTGAGTGTAATTATAGAGGCAACGCTCACTCCGACATGCTACCACATCATGGACAGCACTAAAAAGTCCACAACACAAACATGTCTTTTGCACAAACTGGCGTTGTGTAAATCAGAGTCAGATGGCGCCGGGCCTGCCAGCGACGAGCACATCCGTGAAGCCCTCGGAGACAGCCGTTTGCTTTTGTAAAGCGAGTGGCACAAGAAATATGGGTTCGATTTCAGCTCTGAGCCATATGAGTCACGGTGAGGAAATGCTCTAGAACGGATCCGAAAGGTCAGACTGCAAACTGCTGCAACATCTTCACTGCCACACAAAAAAAAGAAAAATTGTAAAGTTGTAAATCTCTGCGTTTTGCGACGTATAATCATGTCCTGAAGCCGGCAGTGCAGCGTGCTCCGGTCAGAGCTCGCAGGTGTGTGTGTGTGCGGCGTTCCTCGGCATACGATTCCCAAACAGTGGAACGCTCTCTAGAAGATAAAGTACGCTGGCCTCCATGAGTCATTGCTGCTGGGAAGCGAATGAGTATTTTATTACCGCTGTTCCAACATGCACAGCTCATCTGCAGCTTCAGCCCCAGACACGGCTAGAGCACGCTGGCATCCAGCCACCGGCACTGCACAAGCTCTGTACACTGCAAAACACGGCAATGTTTTAGCGTTACCACCGATACCAGCCCGCTCTTATTCTTAGGCTGAGCAATCCACACTCTGGTGTGTTCTTTCCCCAAAGGGATTACGGTTGCCCGTGGCTTCTTTTGTGGCTGTAGCTAGAAAGAGAGATCTGTTAAAGATAAAAAGGGAAAAAAAAGGCCTTCGACTTGATCAAAGGAGATGCCAAAAAACGGCCTCAGAAAAGGCTGAACATATAAGACTGCCTTCTCTTACAAATAACCCTCGAGGGAAAACAATGGGTGTGTGTGTGTGTATGTGTGTGTGTGTCTTTTTAACGAACGCTGGTTGCTTCACAAGATTTGGCTGAAGGAATACCTGAACGCAGCCAAGTCTGATATGCGACACAATGGAAACACTATGCGCGATGTCTGTTCGCAGAAATGAACTATTTAGACGAACTCTATTAAAAGTTACGACCGATCACGTGGAGAGGAAAATGAAGATCACGTTTGCATGTTTTTTTTTTTTTTTTTTTTTTTTTTTTAAGAAACCTGGGCTGTGATTCTTCTGTGACACTCTAAAATCCTGGAACAATAAGCTGAATCAAGATAACACAGTTTCAACCTCGCGATTGGAGGAAGGGAATTTTAAACAAGGAAAGGCGTCTTGCCAGTGAACGGTGAAGCCAAGTTATTCATACAGCACTTCACCGCTAACCACAGTGTACTCTATCAACCCTCGCATAAGCCACATAAGTGTGCTTCGTATATTCTCTTTTATATTGTGGGCAAAGGAGAACCAAAGTCAACAAAATGCTGGTCGAGGCCAATTAAAAGACGTTCGGATTTGTTTGTTTGTTTGGTTTATTTGTCCTGAACTCCTGAGCGCTACTTGTTCTTGAACGTACTAAACTGATACAACTACCAAAAGTAAAGAAAAAATTAAGAATAAATTGTTGCACTTTATTTTTCTCCCGTCAACCAGCGTACTAGAATTAGAAGATGCAGAAATGCCAGATATATTTAAGGCACTTGCTGGTTGCTGATTACAGAGGGGAAATTTCGGCATGAATTTGATTTCCTTTAGATGGATGATGTATTATCCTCTTGGCGAAGCTTTATGTAATGCTGCAAGTTGCATCTGTAATTGAAAACATTTTATAAGATACACGGCTGACCTCGCGTTGCTCTTTTTATTTCATAGCTGAACTATGGTATTATCATATTACCAAATTTAAAGGTTATTCCTCCAAGATGGCAGCATGGACTAAATCTAAAAATTCAAAGGCTGAAATCCTCCCATGTTGCAAGATTGAAATAAATGAAGCCACATCTCTTTTTCTGAGAGATTACCGAGATACCTTGCAGATGTACTGGGTCTCTAATGGAGATGATAATGTTACATAACAAATCACTCGTCCATGCAGTTTGGCAACGTCATGTCTTGATAACTCACCAGGCTAGTGGACGTCCTAATCACTCGTCTGTATCTGGGAAGTCTTTTAGTCGATGACACTTTATAAACAAAGGCCTAACACACATTGCACCGATTTCGAATTGCACCGATTTTAATTTCGTAGGGCCAGCCAGCAAAAACTTTTGGAAGATCTTGTGGACAATGAAAAGACTGTATTCAACGAGACCCAGATTTCATGAGCAGTTTAAAGAGGAGGAGGGAAAATATGGTCTTGAAAGAGAGAGGAGGGGACTTAAGCCTTAATATAAATTCGAAACTGATTTCTTCAACAGCGCTCTGGAAGTGGTTGAAATCCCATCTTGGGCCTCATGTAATTTTAATCTTGGAGGTGCTCAGAGCGCAGCATGGCTCTAACTTGGCAGCAGAATTCACTTTTTCCCTTAAACAAAGCCTGGCGGAGGAAAGCACAACCGAGTTTCATTTAAAACTGATTACAGCCATGCTGTAATACGAGCTGGAAATGAATGTGTTCTGTGTATGAGAAAATTGGACTTGGCACGTCGGTAAACTGATGAAAATTCTGTTCTTGAGTCAGAATTCTTTCGCAACTCAGTTTAGCCGAGTCTAAATGACCAGGTAGTAGGTTTAGGTTTTTCCTTTCATATTCAAAGTTTCTCCATGTTTGCATTCCTTCCTGTTCTACTTCGGAGCAGAAGAATGCACATCTGGATACATCTTCCCTGTGTATATATTTTCTAGCTACTCCTTGAGAATGTAGCTCGGGAAATAAAACAAAAGCACGACATGATGAATGAGCCGTGTACTCAAACAAACTGAAACAAAGACTTTTGGGTTCTCAGGGAAGCGAAGACTCTTGAGCGAAAGCCGCCCCAATACGGTCAGAGACCAAAGCTCTTCAACAGATTACGGGGTTTAAAACTTTCTGTTCCTGCTGAAGGCCAAAAGGTTCAAAACAATCTCTCTCTGTGTAAATCTCACAGTAAGCGGTGCAGTAATTGTAGTGTGGCTGTTGGCATAAGGGCCCTTATGCAGGTAAAGCAGAGTGGGAAAAAAAAATTGTAAACAAAGCTGCTGATAAGGGTACGGCTCTGATTTCAGTCGACATGCAGACCACATAGCTTTCAACTTTATAAATTTGGAATGAACTTAAAAAGTACAAGTAAAAATTTAAACTAATTGAAGGTATGGAATGGCATGGCATGGAACAGACAGGAAGGAAAACAACACGGTAAAAACTATGTGATGGCATTGGATGGAATAGTACACAACCCTCCGAAACTACCTGATGTAACGGCATGGCATGGCATGGAACGGGATGAAACACAACACTATCAAACTACCTGTTGGAATGGCATGGCATGGCATGGCATGAAACTGAGTGATGGCAAGTCATGGCATGGAATAGAACACAACGCTATGAAACTATCTGATGGAATGGAATGGCATAGAATAGGGCACCAAGATACTAATGGATGGGATGGCATGGAATGGAATGGAATACGATGAAACTACCCGATGGAATAGAATGAAATTAAACATTATGAACCTAACTAATGGAATGGGATGGAGTGGGAAAGCACAAAACAAACTGATAAAATAGAATAGACTGAAGTGGAATGCCATGAAACTAATTAATGGAATTGAAAGAAATGGAATGAAGTACCATGTTAGAAACTACCCAGTAGAAATGAAACAGAATAGGGAAAGAAAAGAAAAAACAAGCCAGGAAATGGAACGGAATTAATCGTTTAATTAAATAAAACAGTGGAACTGAATGGAATGGAACGGAAGTGAATAGAATTGAGTAAGAGGCAGTGCAATAGAAACGCTGGAATAGAACAGAATGGAAAGATAAGAAATGGAGCGGAAATATCATGACATGGAACAGTGTAGAATTGAACACAAGGGGGAAAAAATGCCATGGATTGAAATGGAACGGAATGGAATGGAATGGGGAGGAATTTTATAGCCTTGCAAGTTCGTTGGATCTCAAATGGTTCTAGCTTCCTAGAAAGGCTTGCATTGGAAACCACTGGTAAATTTTTATCACACAGCATAACGATACTTTTTCCATTTTAATTATTTATTTATCTTGGAGCCAGGCCCATTTATAGCTTGTCTCTGACGTTAACGAGGCTCAGGGCCAGGGTCATCAGCTCGAGGGGGGGGGGGGGGAAGGTAGAAGACAGGAATGCATTCTTCTACATGGATACATTAATAGTAGTAACTGTGGTACACTGCATGGAACTGAGTTACAACTGAGTTAGTACATTGCATGGGAAAAAAGAAACTAAGACAGGCATATCTCACTGGAAAAACTAGAAATCCTAAAATTTTGTAAAACTGTCTTTTTTTGTGTGTGTGTGTGTTGATTTTTAAATCATGCAAAATGAAATAAAGTACGAGCGCATAACCAGCAAATAAGGAATGCACAAATTATCATGATTATGATTATTGCATCTGTTCCGCGAAGTAACATATTTTCTTAGAGTTAGTTGTACCTGTTTTGTAAAATGTTAACACAGACAAACTAATTGATAATATTTTCCATCATTAAGGTATCATTAACAATATCAACTATCATTACAGTTGGATTATTAACTAGATTTCTATGATGATGAAAGTGGCCATAATATACGATCTGGAAGTACCAACAAATGAAGAATGCGCAGATTATTATTCTTATTATCATCATTATTGCATCTGTTCCGTGCAGTAACATACTTTAATTAGATTCGTTACCGTTTTGTAAAATGGGTACGCATAATATTTTCTCTCTAACCATCATTACAGATAGATTATTGACTAGATTTCTAGGATGATGATGATGATGAAAATGGCCATAATATACAGTCTGGAAGAGTGAGCACAGAACCAACAAATAAAGAAAGTGCAGACTATTATTATTATTATTATTATTAGTATCATCATTATTATTAATATTATTGCATCTGTTTCGTGTAGTAACATACTTTACTTAGATTCGTTACTGTGAATGAATATTCTACAAATGAATATTCTACTTAGAATATATCGTCTCTCTAATCATTACAGTATTATAATAATCACTATCACATATAGACTGTTAACTATGAAGAAGATGAAAATGGCCATAATATACTGACTGGGGAAAAAAAAACAAAAAAAAAACAATGCATTACAGGAGCACATTTAAACACAAGATAATTATTTGAGTTTTTTTTTTTTTTTTTTTTTTTAAAGAAGAAGAATATATACAACACCTGTAGGTTTAAGCTCCTTTATCAGTGTTACAATAAGCCAGTGCAGGTAACATTGTAACTTATCATTAAGAGTGAGGCTTTAGCTTGAGTGATAAAAAGCTGCAGGAATGTTTTTCACAAAACAGAACCCATTTACATTCTAGCAATATGTTTAAAAAGACTTAAGAAAGGTAAAAAGACAATTAAACATCACTGACAATTTAAAAAACCCGCTTTAGTTTTGTACTACAGAGCTTTTTTTATTTTTTTTTTTAAACAGAGGCAGCAGAATCTGACTGTTTGTTCCCCCGGGAGCCAAAACTTTTCCTTCTCACTTTCGCTACCTCTCAGCTCACAGTTAGCCTTCAGCGCGGTCTAAACTCAACTCAACGTCCGGATAACAATCAAATCTCACCTTCTATGTCTTGAAATGTCAGACGGGCATTTTGACACGGTTCCTCTCCATAGCTGGCGCCGCTTGAGGAGTTTTAAAGCTTCTCAGAAAGAAGGGTAAACGCTACGGGCTACAACTTTTCCCTCTTCAGGTCCTATTGGAGGACGGCGTTCCCACTCAGTAGGGTCTTTTTTTTTTTTTTTTTTGTTCCCCAGCCGTATCACGGAAAGCCCGCCTCCTTCACCAGGATTGGATAATGGTTTTACCATCCCTAAGGATCAGCCAATCCGAGATAAAAGGTTGGAACGTTAACCAATCGTAGTTAAGAAAGTGAGATTTGGCGGAATATGGGTTGAAAACGAGACTGTACTATTTCCTGTGGAAGATATGGAGGGCTGTTAAAGGGCCATGTGTGTTATTTGTTTCTTTGGACCCTTTAACCTAAAAACTATATTACGTATAGATATTAGCTAGTAGCCTACTTTTAGATCAAGTATATAAACATGGACATAATAATATAACATATCTATTAGAGATTGGACTAAATATACATAGTCAACCCCATATACACAGTATACTGTATGTATGTACAGTATATACAGAATATCTACATATATATATATATATATAGCCTATATATACAGTATATACACTTCAGGGGGAAAAAACTTGCATTAATATTTTAATACTATATTTATTGCTATATGTTGATGTATATGATAATACTATGATATTATTAATATTATATTTATATAATATATATCATACTATTTTTTTCCTGAAGTGTGTGTAATTCTTTTTGTCTGACTCAGTATCTCTATGTACGTGTAGAGAGAGAGAGATTTTAAATAATTAATTCATAAATGTTTGCATTTGTGGTGTAGTGGTTAGCACTGTGGCCTCGCACCTCTAGGGTCCAGGTTCGATTCCCACCTCAGGGTCTGTATGCGTGGAGTTTTTATGTTTTCCCAGTACTTAGTGGGTTTCCTCCCGGTAATCCGGTTTCCTCCCACAGTCCAGAAACATACATATTAGGCTAATTGGTGTTCCCGAATTGCCCGTAGTGTGTGAATGTATGAGTGTGTGTGGTGTGAAGGTGAATGACTGAATGCATAAATGATCGATTTAAAAATAACAATGTGGTAGATGAGGGTATCGATCCATATGTACAGGGGTGAAAGTGTACAGTAAAAAAAAAGGGGTGAAAGATACAGTATATGTGGTAATACAGTACAACTTTCCAAACATTGTGCAGTAAAACAGACATGTCAAGAAGATCACATGCTTAATGCAATATAGATACAGTATGTATATACAGAATAAATACATTATAAAATGTATGGCTGGTGCAAAGATGCATACTGAAAGGAACAGTGCAGTAGTGTATTTGTTAACGTTCCGTGATCATAGGGTGATTATGGGTAGCTGGACACCAATCTTCTGAAGGGCTTTACCATCTGAAGCAGTGCAGTTGCCGTACCACACTATGATGCAATTTGTGAGGATGCTCTCAGTGGTACAGCGTAAAAGTTCTCCAGTATCCTAGAGCACGGGAGAGACTTTGAAGGCCCTGTTGTGCCTTTCTAATCAGGAGAGAAGAGTTCAGAGACCAGGTGAGATCCTTAGGGATGTGGACTCCAAGGAGCTTAAAGCTGGCTCAGCTCTGTCGATGTGGATGGGAACGTGAGTGTGATTGCCAGTTTGATTGAAACCCACAATGTTTTCTAACGTCATCAACTTCTCATTCCCCTCATGAGGGTCATGAGAGCCTGGATCCTATCCCACGGAGCTCAGGTCACAAGACTAGGGAGTGCCAACCCATCATAGGGCATCGCCGCACACACAGTCACACACCCAGTCACACACTACATGCTACTTCGAAGCGCCAATCAGCCTACAAGACACATCTGTGAAAACCAGAGTATCTGAAGGAAACCCTCAAGGCATAGGGTGAGCATGCAAACTCCATGTACACAGACCGGAATCAAAATCCAAACCCCTAACCCTTGAAGTGCGGTGCAGCAGTAGTAACCTCTGAGCCCCTCTTCCATCTTACATGCTTACATCGACAGAGCTACTTGTTTCCTGTTTCCTAAACTTCTCATTAGTTCAGTGGTGGGGTTAGTATGAATATCATGTAAGCATGTGATAATGAGAGTGTCGTGTCCAAACAAGTCCAGGTATTAGACTGGTGAGGGGGTTCGGAAATTAATTTAATCATTTAATGAATAATTAATTTCTAAATAAGCCTCAAAGCAAGTGAACATACAGTAGCTGAGCTTCTGTGGTCCTGATAGGTTTACGCTACTCAATATGTATGAAATGAAAATACATTTCTGCTTTAGTTGTCTTAATATTTGAAGGAGTATAAGCAAGGTTTAAAACTTAGAATACCAAATATCAAATCTTGTTTAAGGTAAAATGAGGCAAGAAAGATTTGTAATTAAAACTGATTTTCAGATGCAGATCAGTGTGTTTCCTCTGATGACTATAATGATGACGAAGATACATATTTATCGTGCAACTAATATGATGATGTTGCTGATGATAAAGATGTTTTCCCTCTAATATGACAATGATAATGAGGATGGTGATGATGAGTACAAAAACAACGATGATGGTGATGTTGAGGAGGATGATGAGGATTACATTGGAGATGGTGGTACCGATGATGATGATGATGGTAGTAATGGTAATTAGGATAATCTGCAGAGTAATTTACAGTGCAATAATGAGAATGTTGCTGTACATACTGTTATTATTATTAATAGTAGTAGTACTTGATATAAGGGCACTGGTGGCTCAGTGGTAGGTGTTTCGGGGAGGGTTGCGTCAGGAAGGGCATCCGACGTAAACCTGTGCCAAGTTGTAGTGCGGACTGTGTATTCCACTGTGGCGACCCCTTGCCGGGAGCAGCCGGAAGACCAACAACAACAGTAGTACCTGATATACTCCAATCAGCCATAACTTTAAAACCATTAACATCAAAACCACCTAGGTTTTGGGTTCCTGTTGTGCCACCAGTGTGGCTCTGAACATGCAGTGCATGGCTCCAATGGGACATCTGGGAGTGTGCTGGGGTGTCTGCCACCGGGACGTTAGTGGTGGATCACTGTATGCTTGGATTTAGATCTGGGGAATTTGGAGGCCCGTTTATCAACCTTAAACCCTTTGTCTCCTAAGCCCCGTGTGCAGCCGGCTGTGATGCACTGGGTGTTCTGATACCTTTCTGTCGTGGCCCATGCTGACTTTTTAACAATTTATGCTGCATTGGTTTTTCTGTCGGATTGGGCCAGACAGGTTACCCTTTGGGCATAGATGGGACTTGACCACAATTCCATTATCAGTTTACTAGTATATATTCGATCAATGTTATTGAATTCATCTGACAGGATTCTATTGATGTAGCTGTACAGTGTATGAGTCACTGGGTTTATCCTTCTACGGGAACATTTAAAACTGCTATAGTAGACCATAAAGTTGAATGCATTTAGAGCGCTAACACCACACCACTAAGAGTGTTTTCTAGATTTTTTGGCATCGTTTTGCCAAGGGCTTTTAAAACTGGCATACTAAATATGAGTAATACACAAAAATAAACATGCAGGCTAATCAGGCTGTGTTTGTGCACTTTCGGGCACTTTTGAAGCACACACAACCCTAAATGTTTTCTTCAGCATAGGATCTTCTTTAGCCTTTAATCCAAACAAGCAAACCAAACACACCAAGTGCCACATCAAGATAACCGCAAATATGTCTACTTATCCATCTGAGGATGCCGAAGCGGTCTTTCCCCCAAAAAAAAAAAAAAATTCCTTACAAGACATCAAGCATCTGACTATCTTAGCCTTTTTACGAAAGTACAGAAAAAGGTCACATAATAGGCTTGGTGAGTGATGAGGCTCTTTAAATGATCTGCTTTTTTGTTGTTGAGATATTGAGATATATGAGAGTCACTGTATAATTTAGGGTACATATTACATAGGTAGAAAAGACAACCAACAGTGTTCTTTCTCAATAGAACAAATAATAATTCAAGTTATTACGTTCCTTCAGTGTAACATACTGTAATGTACCTTCAAGTTGCACAGCTTAAACATTAACCTTTTTTTTTTTTCATGACTGTTTATACACACTGCTGGGTAACATGGTCTGGCAGGTAACACACTTGACAGTTTCCTTATTATGACCGATAATTCCACATGGCTGCTTACTTCTCATATTTACTGTAATTAAAATCATAAAGAATCTGTAAACTTTAGCAGTGTATATACCATACTCAATTTACATATTCGATTAATATATGCTCAATTACATTAAGCTATTATGGATACAAATATTTAAAAAAGAATTAGAGAAAACTTTGTTGAAAAGTTATGCCACAGAGAAGAATGAGATCATCTGGTACTGGTGACTTGGCACTGATACAGTTTTTTGAGTCACAGAATGAGTTCTGTTAGTAAATTCGTTGACAGAACTTTTGCAAATGTTAATAAATTGATATATACAGTGCTGTGAAAAAGTATTTGCCCCTTCCTGATTTAAAAAAAAACTTTTTTGCATAATTGTTAGACTTAAATGATTCAGATCATCAAATACATTTTAATATTACACAAAGATAACCAGAGTGCCATTAATGGAAAGGGAAAGTGCGGGTTCAATTTCCACCCAATGCCCAAACCCCAGCCACTGGATGCAGTGCCGGTCCCAAGCCCCGGATAAAAATGGGAAGATTGCGTCAGGAAGGCCATCCGGCGTTAAAACCAGTGCCAAGTCGCGTGCGGATCGGATGGCACGGTGTGCAAGCTCTCAGTGGACACAAGATAACACAAAGATAGCCCTAGTAAAAAAAAAAGCAGTTTTTAAACTTTTTTTTGCATTTATTAAAAAAAAACATTCTGCCTGGTACCATGTGAAAAAGTAATCCCCCCAATCATGAATGAACTGTGATTTTTGGAAAGCTGAGGTACTGTAAATTTCACCTGCCACACCCAGATCTGATTACTGCCAGAAATCCCTTAAACAGAACCTGTCTGACAAAGTGAAGGGCGCTAAAAGATCTAAAAAAAAAAAGCAGGACGATCTAAAGGAATTCAAGAACAGATGAGCAGGGTGCATTATCCTTTTTTGAAAGGACATTTCCATGAAATCCTGGTTCCATGAAATGGTGTACTTGGTCAGCAACAATGTTTAGGTAGGTGGTACAAGTCAAAGCAACATTCACATGAATGGCAGGTACCTCAAGGTTTCCCAGCAGAACATTGCCCAAAGCATCACACTGCCTGTGCCGGCTTGCCTTCTTCCCATAGCGCATCCTGGTGACATTTCTTCCTCTGGGAAGCAACACACACACACACACACACACACACACACACACACCTACACACACACACCTACACACCTTCTAGTTAGTGTGTTTCCTAAATTACAGCATAGCTGAGGGTTCAGTCCGTTGATCAGATTAGTGCTTTGATTGCTCTCTCTCAGCACGGAGCGCTTTGTCTGAAATGACTCTCTGGTTTCGGCTGAGTGATGAGCTACAACCAATCTGGACTCACTATACAACCACATGGGTCTGTGTGTCAGGGCGTTCATAACAAATGACATAAGAACACACCTTTTCCTCATTCCCGCTGCTTTGTTTCTCGTTGTTTCCAGAGGACACCAACGACTGGCAGAAGGCAGAAGCATTGTGGACGAAGATGCAGGAGGAGAACGTCATTCCCAGGGAGAGGACCCTGCGTATGCTGGCAGACGTCCTGAAGAATAACGGCCAGGAGGTGCCCTTTGAGGTGCCCGAGGTAAAACCCCAGCTTTATAATATGAACATCCCAGAAACGTTCATTAGACAGATCTCTTATTCAGAAGAATAACTGCCAGGAGGTTCCTGAGGGGGTGAAAGAGCAGATAAAGCTGAAAGCAAAGGTCAGGAGGTTCCCGAGAGCTCTGGAGGACTCTAAAAGTGCCCGAGGTCAGACATAACACACAGCAGCACTGAAGGTTAAACACAAATCACAATGGTGCCGGCGCTCATATTTCTCATATCTTGAATGAAATGGGTTGGAAGTACCCTTGGTTATCTATTATATCCTTTAATAATTTCCTCATATTATAAGTCATCAACCAAAATTGGCGAATATTCTTAGCTTCCAGCTTCTCAAATGGGAGGATTTGCAGTTTTTCGTTGTTTTATGTAATTGAAAATCGAATCTTTTTTCCTTCTGGGGCTTTTATTGTGCAAAAAGCAATTTGTCACTTTGTGCTCTGGCAACATGCGATCGTCATTTCTCACGATTTTCTTTTAAATAAATTGTAAATCACTGCCCTACCTTGATATTAGGTGTTCTTGATAGAAGAAGAATACATACTTTTTTCACTATGTTGTTTTTTTTTTTACACATTACACACACACACAGGCCTGAAATACACACAGGCCTGAAATACACACATGCACAAACAGGAGCTGTGCATTTATGGAGAGATGTCAGAGCGAGGGGGCTGCCCTGAGCAGCTGAGGGTCTGGTGCCTTCTTGTTTAAGGGCCCAGGAAACAAACTGACACCTCTCCAGCTACCAGTCCACACTCTGTACTTGTTCTACTGACGCCCCAAAAACATAAATCAAGAAACATCAGAGATACTACAGCTCATTTTCCAAAAAGCTAAATAGAGAGAATACTTTATTGCATCTCAATGGGAAGTTGCAGTGTTACAGCAGCCAAATCACACGAGAATCTTAAAGATCTCCTCCCGACATTTTGAAGAATGTAAAAATACTCTGCTGTTAATAATATTTTGTTTAACATGGTTTAAAAAAAAACTCTGAAAAGGGGCTGGATACCTATCTATTTTTCTCCTTCTGAAATTCTGGATCTGGCCTCAAGCCCCGCCCACCACCGGTGTCACACTGCAGTTTGAAGGCAGCCATGGTGTTGACTGCTCATTTCACTCATGATATGTCTTGTAACAACTAAAAAACATCATATAGACATGTTAAAAACTTGATTTTCACAAGAGTGACTCTTTAAAACAAACATCAGGACACACAGAGGTATTATAGATGAGCAATGAAAGAATAAAAACATAAATGTATGAAATGAGAATGCTTAATAGTATTCTACACATTGTTATTGTAGGTCTAGTGTATACTTTACTGTATATTGTCCTGATATGGCAAAGAGCTTCACTGGAATTGCATATAATAACTGAAGCTGCTCTCCATCATTTAAAATACAACGGCCTCATTCCAATTATTGTCATCCTGCATAGATGATCCAAAGAGCAAGCTTACCCCAACCTCTGACCATAGGCCCTAACCCCAAAAAACCTCTGAAAAGTCTTATCAATTGCCCCCCCCCCCCCCCACACTCCACTTTAAGCCTCTGTTCATTACATGCAGAGGAAACAGGATTGAAGCTCTGATCTGAAGTGTGGTCAATCAGACCGGCTGGCTGGTGAAAGGAATTACAGCTTGATCTGTCTGTAAATCTGTAATGCCAGACTAATTTAGCCAGCAGCTAAATGCCACCATATGGCTGCCGCTGGATTCTTATTTATATACTGTAGGCCGACGTGCATGTGGCCTCGACTGTATTCTGAGCAAAAGACAAAATTAAGCGGACACGATGTAAATGTGTATTTTGCAAAAATGGAATAAAAGAGGGGAGTTTTGCTTTAAATAATACAACATTACAGTTCTATTGCTGCACTCCTCCTCTGCTTTGGTTTGCATGTGAGCGTGCTCCAATAGCCCGCAGCATGATGAGACAGGAAGTGATTGCTGTTGCCTGCAGCGTTGAACTTGGTGACCCCTGGGGCTCTTTGAGTTGACACCCCCGCTCCGACACACACACACACTCTCTAGCGCACACACACTTTTCTTTTGCCCCTGGGGTGCCAGACCTAATTTGCCCCTAGCCAATACAGCTTAACCCCCTCCCCTCGCTGCTACACGGGTGACCGAGCATCAGGGGACCCTGCCCTGCCTGCCCAGCATTATTGCCCTGTCATACACACACATACACACACACACACACATCAGCTCATTGCCAGTTGAACGTGTGTGTGTGTGTGTGCATGAATGCTGGATGTAGCTGTGATTTGATGGAAACATCGGACTGAGTTTTATCACTGTTTTCTCTTTGTGTGTGTTATTTACAGACCTGGTATGAAAAAGCTGCCGCCACACAGCAGGTCAAATCAGCAACAACAACAACGACAACAACGACCGTCCCCACAGCTCAAAGTGCGAATGAAGTGCAGACTCGTCTGTTGGCGCTCTGTAAACGGGGCAAAGCTAAAGGTAAGCAGCAGGAGGTCCCACATGATATCGAGCTGAAGGTGTGTAAAGTTTCCATTTGAAGCTGCAATAAGACATTTTTGACCATTAGGGGGCAGAAAGACTCCAACAGCCCTGATATACCTTTGGCTTATAATTCATTCAATTTTATTTTAGCAAACAACTGCATATTAAAACAAATAGTTAGGCCCAGGGCCGGCCCTTCACATAGGCGCCACCAAGAAAGAAAAATGAAGGAAATATATATATGGTTTTATGTTTTGCCGAGTCTGTTTTGTTGTGTGCACCTGTGCGGCACATCTGTACCGCCGCCGATCCACCAAGCAACGGCACAACACTCTGAACTATCAGCAGCAGCTGCATGGTCGGTCATGTCTAGATTGTAACCTTTTCAAAACTCTCGCAAAATGGTTAAGGTTAGGTTGTGGGAAACGAGTTTCAGGAGAGTTTTCGTGAGTTTTTGCAAAGCTTGGGTTACCATCTAGACACGACCCAGCTGCATCCAGAGGGGAAGAAAAAGATGCTAGGGCCGGCCCTGCTTATCTTACATGACCTCGATAATTTTTACTGACCCAGCTGCACTCATTTTATTTGTTTTGTTGATTTGTTTTCTTTACTTAGGATATTTTAATATTTTTTCCCACAATCCAATTCCAATGTCTGAATATTCTTAGGAATTAAAAAGTTCATTACTCTTTGCATTATTATGCTATTATATTGTCATTACATCTGTGTCATAAAATGGTCTTGAAATGACTATATCATTTATCACAATTATTTCTGGGACAATATATCGTTGAACAAAATTAGTTATCCTGACAGGCGTACATACAATCCTGTTTCTTGCCACCTGAAGAATATAAGTCCGTTACACACTCGTCTTTTAGTTCTGGTGTTAAGTGGGATTATCAGTTTGAAACAGGGAGCGGTGAGAACATGGGGATAAGGGGACATACTTTCTCACCTGTTTCTGTGTGAATTGTTGGATTTACAGTTTTGGAAAGTTAATACCTCACAGTTGAAAAGGTGTCGTGAGTAGGCGGCGTCAGAAGCTGTTTGACCATCTGACAGGCAGCTCAGTTAAAGAATACTGATCCATTAAAAGCTGTGTAGAGCTGCAGGAGTTGAGTGTTAAATCTTAGCGATACTTTCACCTCACACAGACTTTAATGCTTTAGTGTTAAAAAAATAAATTAGTTGATGGAGCCTCAAACAGATTTCAAACTGCTCATTGACTTTTTGGAGTCACCTCCTGCAAGTAGCACCAAATTGAATATGAATTTAACATTGTGTTTCACCACTGTAACAGATTATTCTAATAATCCAATAATATGAAGATTCTCTCAAATTCTGCTTTTATTTATCCTGTCCAACCTGTGACTATTTTTTCTTTCTCTCACTGTCTTTCTACAGAAGCCTATGGGATGCTGAAGCAAGCCGATAAAAAGGGTGTGGCATTAGGCCCCGCCCCGTTCGATCACCTGATCCGCGCTCTTTTGGCGGAGGGATCCATCGAGGATGCCATGGCAGTCAAGGACATGTAAGTAGCTTCACATCTCATTCTGCAACGAGGAATTACACGTTTTGGTAAAACCTTAAAAAACAGAACAAATATTACTGTTTATTCCAAGTTATGATACTGAGCACGAACAGTATATGCAAGTATGTTTGAACTGTTTCGACCCAGAGTATCAGGTTTGGCTCCTTGAGGAAATATGAGCCATTTCTCTCCATAGACCGTATATAAAGACACTTCCTCCCATTGTACAAATATGAAGCCAAAATATCCCAGATTATGGGCGCTGCCAATTTGCTCATTTGGAGCCAGAGTCTGCGCAGTAGTGATCGGGCGGTGGAGCCACGGTTTCCCGCCCGTACACCCGCTCGACCAATCACGACTCAATCACAGCTGTCAATCATGACGATTCACCTCTTAAAACCAAACCTATCAGAAAAATGAACTCTTGAACAAATATCAGCCTGATAACTGAATGAGAACTACCTAAAATGACAGAAACCATCTCTGGGAAAAATTGCATTTGACGTGTACTTTGATGTTTTAGTTCGGCCCATGTCCCATTTGCTAACATGGAGGAGGCGGGACTTATGACCTATACTGCAGCCAGCCACCAGGGGGCGATCAAAATGTTTTGGCTTTACTGTTGGGGAGCTGTTATGTCGTCCGTCTTTATATACAGTCTATAATTTCATCACATTTTGGCATTTGGTCCTGTTTGTAATAACCAGCTGTCTGTATCAGTTCCTCCTTATGAATAATTAACCGATACCAAGGACCCGCCCCTTTTTAGTGTCTTCTGTTAGTTCAGATCATCCTGAAACAAAACGGCGAGTGTTTGAGAATATTGTGAAATATTCGCCCCTTAGGGCAGACAGCAGTGTATTTTGGTTATAAACATAACAAATTCAACTTGTAGTGAGGTTAATTCAGAATCAGAATAAATTTTATTGCCAAGTAGTTTTCACATGCAAGGAATTTGACTTGATG
>JAOVVB010000008.1:1260757-1277607 GCA_028570985.1 Heterobranchus longifilis | reverse complement strand
GCTCATGCTGCATCACAGGGTACCATAAAACACAAATAGGAAAGCACTTTCTGCCCTCTTCTGCTTACATCGGTTTAAAGATGACTAGCGGATTGCTGCTATGTTAGACGGTGGACAGAGGGTATACTATCAAGAGAGCATGGATAATTTTGCTGACTAGACATCTTGCTGCAGATAGCTATGACATCTTGTCTTGAATCAAATTTGCAATCTCCTAACAAAACAGCAAGTATACTATTATATTCACATTTCAATCCACATTGATCGATTCCAATTTTTTTACTCAAATTGGATTTACATGTCAAGACTGTTTACATTGAAAATTATCTGACTCTACCGTGGACACACATCTTTTCTCGTGTGTTCTGGAGTACTAGTTCTGGAAAACTAGTGCTGTCAAATGTTAAAAAAAATCACACGCCCAGATGGATCCAGGTTAAATGTGCCATTATTAAGTATTATTACACATTGTTATGGGAAGCCATTAGGGTCAAACTTGGTCATATTATTTATTTGCGTAAAAAGAAATCATAATGCGTTAAAATTTCGAGATTAATTACATGCGTTAACACTTTAATATTGACAACCTAAGTCAACGTGTAAGTCAAACCTCATTTGGAGTTTGTGCAACCAATCATTCATTTCAAACAATGGATGGGATTTTAGCAAAAATATGCTTGGGATTTTGCTCAAGCATAGTTTGTTGACTGTATTTGTTGAGGTCCAGGAAAAGGATAAAACCCAGATGCCTTGCTTTAGCTGGTTTAGCAGCTTCTGCTAGCACTGCTATAAAATCCCCACGCTGCCGGTGCTGGCTGACGTCTGCAAATACCGTATGTATACGCAGAGGCGAGAAGTCCTATGAATTCCAATATGCCCGTTCTCATTCTGGTCACATGACCGTGTATCAGATATGTAAACGATCTAGGACCACATGTGAGCTGCTTTAGAGAGATCCAAATACAAATGAAAATACAGGGTGCAATATTTTATATAATTTTAGGGGGTTTTTTTTGGCTTTTGTCAGAAGCCTTTACAGAACATTCTAGCTGAAACTAGAAGTGTATTGGGAATGGGATTCTGTGAAATGCAACAAAAGGTTGTGGGAGGTTTTCACTTTGATGTGGGCAAGAGCAAGAGGTCAAATACAGTACAAAGTTAGCAGAACTAACACTGAGCATCCTCTTTAACATGAATGTGTGATGCTGCATTCTACATTTACAGCATACAGTATACATAGTATATTTACGTACTGCCTGGTCAGGATCAAGTTTAAATCAGTCTGTTTAACTCAGTAGTTTTTAACCCTGTTTCTGTGGAACCCCTGTGCCTTTACATTTCACTGTGTTCCCTGCTCTATCACACCTACTTTATTTCAGAGAAGCCTGTTAATTAGCTTATTAGATAAAACAGGTATGCTGGGAGCTGAGAAAACAATAAAAATTGCAAGGCTGGTGCTTCCAGTGCACGAGCATGTACAAACAAAAGTAATGACTTTGCAAGCAGAATTAAAAAGACAGTCCATCTCTTGTTGGATAAATTATAAATTTGATTGATGTAGTTGAGGTTGAGAATATATTACACCTCCAATTCCAATTCCAAGACTCTGCAGATGCTGCTGGGGTTTTGTCAAGTGTTTCCAGGGAAACAATAGTAAGATTAATAATAATAATAATAATAATAATAATAAGGGCCTTGTCACACTCTAATGAAGATCACGATGTTCCCACTGGTTCCTAAAAATATTGACAAACCCAGCAAGAATGGGGTCAAAATGAAAACATATGCTTTTATCAAGTTCATTCTGCTTCCTAGCAATGACACTGTCAGGTCCTCAATGCGTCTATCATGTTGTTACTAATTTCTTATCTTGCACCTGATCACACACTCACCAGATCCAATCGGATTGCACCACACTCTTAACAGGGGCTTATCACCTGCTTACTACATTGTCATTGTGTCCAATAGACAGATATCAATACTGCAACATGGGCAGTGCTTTTAACACAAAGTGATAGTGTAAGGAATTAGTATTTTAGTATTCAATACTAAATTATCTGAACAAGACAAATAGGCTGATAGATAACCTCCTGCATGCATGTCTTGAATGTGATGGGCACTATTGGGAATATAATATGAACTTAATGCGGTCTCCTACAATGGAACTACCATGTTCATAGCACAAGCCTGAAGAGGTCATTGTGAGAGCTCCATTGACGTACTGTAGCAACAAGGCACTGACATTTCAATGAAAACTCAGTCAGAACACCATTTAGTCATTCCCTCTTTGCCACGGTCATCATACGTCATTGATGTCCCTAAAAAATGGTAGTTACTGTATGCTGTTTACTGGTCAATGCCATTGTTACTACCTCCTTATTAAGTTCTTCCTGCATTTTGCCTTTACCAAATCTTCGGCAGGGTTTATGTGAACATGTCCAAAAAAGCGTGGCAGCTCCACATCAAGGGAGACAACATTACTATCCTTAGCAGGTTTCTAGTGTATTCCTGCCAAGTTGTACAAGTTCTTACTGTTTTCACCCAATTTTTCCAGGACCCAGTGGAAATGTGGCTCAGTATGATGGTAGCAAAAAGCAATATCTAGATATTTGGAGCACAACAAAATATAAATAGAGAAACAGATATTAGTTCATTTCCGTTACACCCCTAGTCCAAAATAATGACAGTGCTGTCCATTTCCCTGCAGGAAAGAAAAAAAAAAACGTCCTCCATCTGTCATCCATGACATCTGAGTTTGATGTCCATCTGTACCTCAAAGTCTGTTTACTCCCAGTCCTGTGAGGTTGTGCAAAAGTTTTCCAAGTGTATTTGCATATTAATTGGTCTGTAATGTTAATTCAGTCATCTGGAGGGTTATAATCCCTGCATACATCCTGCGTGAACTGACAGACCAGGACTCATCTGTTCACAAGTGTCAACAAAAAAACAACTCCTGTAAAAGCGCCACAACATAAATTTACACAGTTATAAAAACCGTCACCAAAATATTCATTATTTATTAAGCATAAATCACAAGTAGGTAATAAGGATTAATTTATTCACTCATTACATCCTCAGTTAGATATACTGTATCAAACAGAAATAAGATCGACCCAAAGTGTGGGGTATTTTCCTTACTTTCTCTTCAATGTTTAACTGGGTCATTGCTTGAGAAAATAAATAGTAGGGAAAACTGTAGGCTTTAAAGCATTTTCTAATCAACTTTTATTCCCCACCAAGGTCTATTCATCTAAGAAGTAAATACTTATCCTCATGCTGATTTATCCCCATATAAATGAGCTGACATATGGATTGGATTAAGCATGGGCACGATGTAAGGTTTATAGTTAAGGTTTATTATTTGAGCCAGGCCTCGGGAGATGTAATGACAGGCCAGTGATGTAACACCCAGTTCAAATCATCTGAATTTATGATTAGAGGCCAAATGTAAAAAGTGTCTCAAAATATTTCAGCTTCTACCTCATCTCACCCAGAGAAGGCAAATTAAAGAGGGGAAACTAGGAGCTCTGTTGTGCTGAGGGAGACATTTTTCTGGCTTGGTTTGGGTCCACTTGTCCCCTTCGAGGGAATGCTAACTGGAAATCGATACACCGTTCTTCTGACTGATCCCTTTAACCTGTAATGAAACGTTTCTGTCCTGATAAGGGTAGTCTGTTCCAGGATGACAACATCACCATTAACAGGGCATTAAGATTCACTGAATGTTTTTGCTGAGAGTGAAAGGGATGTAAATCATATACAGTAATATGGCTTTCAAAGTCACCAGATCTCATCGCAAACTCATTTTACACCACCATTATCAAAACACCAATTGAGAGAATATCTTTTAGAAGAATGGTGTTCATCCCTTCGGTAAAGTTCCAGAGACTTGCAAAATCTACATCAAGACACTTTAAATTGGTGATTTAGGGAAATAAGCATGGATTCAGTAATGAAAGTTCATGTTGCTTCTCTCTAATAGGAAGACATTGTGCAGCAGCAGGTGGTGTTCGTTTCTCAGCTCAAGAGTTCTAATCTGAATTTACTATACTGTCTGTGTGGCGCATCGAATGTTCTCATACTACAGAACATTCTCCTCCATCCAGTAGAATTCTAAAATGCTGAATGGCTTGTGTGATTCCTGAAAATGTGTGGCGTGTACTGCAACCGTGACAGGATAAACTGCTTGCAGAAGACAAATGAATAAATAACCATCACCGCTCCCCAAGAAGCCTAATTTGCAGCCCATATGTATATCACTTACCAACACCTAATATTTCCCATTTAAACTGCTTTTTAGTAGGCTTGTGCAACCTCTCCGTGTAGCCCTACAATCTCTGGTCTCCTTGAACCCCTAAGATCTCTAGATCACCCTTGACCTGGCCTTGACACTGAGTGCTCCTGGGCACTTGTTGGGCACAATTACCTATGAAGTGCTAACACAATGCTGGAGCGGCAGTTTGCAAAGTAACACTAAAAGGTCCATGTTATTTAATAGTAATGAACAGTATGATTAGAAACGATTGAGTTCCATTAGACTTAATTAAGGATAGGTGCTTGACTTGAGGTCATGTGATGAGGTTGTGGGCAGAGGATCATGGCATGATTGCAAGGATCTGGATAGAGCTCTTCCTGGATTAATTTCAAGAGGAATAGCAATTGCATGTCTCTTTTGCTATGCATTTTCTTATAAAGTCTGAATGTCATACCCAGAGTGACTTGTTTGTATTGTTAATCAGCCATGGCCTGATGATTTTAATTAATTTAATTCTGCCTACGCCTGGATTCATTTAGCCTCCATTTCCCTAGAGCTGTGCATGCATCAATAGAAAACTTCAACATAATCTTTGATCTTTGTTAATGCAAGTAGCCTACATCGGGGCCACCTTTGTACAAGGCCATTGTGTATTGTAAAAGGAAAAACATCAATCCGGCTACATGAATTTATATAATAATTTATATACCCTGTTCTGACACTATAGTTTCTTAGATAAAAGTCTTTCTTTAGTTTCAATATGCCTTCATGTTCGTGACTGTATGTGCTTCTGTGAGGGTTGGCATTTCTTTTATTAACGCTTAAAATCAGACGCAGCAACGGATGCAACTGTGCACACATCTCTTTTTATCTTTCTCACCCTGTCTTTCTATTTATCTCTTTTTAGCATAACATAGGCCTTACTACCTTTGTAGCCTTAATTAATGCAAATACTAGTGGTGTATTTCTTTGTGCCGCATCTTGTTGCCACTATTTTTTTTTCCTGAGGTGGATTAAGCAAAGCCTATTAATCAAAGAATGGCATGACCAAAATGGAACACTTTCCTAGAAACTTCAGAGGTGAAAAGGGAACTTCAGAGGTGTGTTACTCCCTTAGCAAAGAATTCATCAAAAGCCTTTTTAGATAGTTAAATGTTTGTGACTTCTACTTGTATTGGTTTCTGGTTGGTGAAACACTCTATTGTAGCATTCCACATAGAATCTTAAAAGAGGTCCCTGCATGGTGAACCAAAGAATCTTATTGTATATCCAGCTTTCTAGGACAGCGTGGTACAATTGTCAGGGGGACATGGCGGACCCTTCCAATAAACAGACATCCATCAAACAAGGCACCATGCTTATGAAACAGCCCTCTCACATGTACTGTCCTCTTGGGTATTATTACACTTGGCTGGTGGAGGCGATATAGCAGCAGCGGAAAACGAACAAGAGGCAAGGACATTATTTTTTGTGCAAGTGTATGTGTAAGTCTATGAAAGAAAATACTATCAGCGGGTTTGCTGTTTTATGGAATAACGTATAGCACAAACAGCACTAACATAAAAATATTTGCTGGGTATTGCATGTTCATTGAAATTCATTTATCACAAACTTTGAGTATACCTACAGTACAGGCGAGCTGAAAAAAAAGTTTGCAGACCTTGGCGAACTTTAGTTGCTGTACTGCTATCTTGAGGCACCCCTCATTTTTTTCCTATTTTGCTTCCAAAGAGATAGTCCTTCTTGTATTTTTTTTTTATGTAGTCTTGAGGAATAGTCCTCCAGACGTCCTGATGGAGTTTTTGGCTCTCGTTTTCAGTCTAGTCTACGTATGCAGCAGGCTTTTTTGTAAAGCCACACAGGGAATCATTCAAGCATAAATAACATCTAAACTTAAGGCATGAACAAGTGAGAAACAAGTGTAGATGATGACAAATTAACAAGCCGGGGGTAGTTTCCTGGTGATGCTAAATGTTGAGTAGTTGGAATAGATGAGAGGGGAAATGAGGTTGCTGCTGAGGTTGTTACATAAACAACCATTTTTTAAATTGTATCTTGCAGTCTGTCGCTGCAAGACTTTTGCTCTTGATGCTCAAGTACTGTAGGCCAAAAGATGACCCAGGAACTGACCAATATACGCAAGTCCTTTATTCAGAACTACAAAGTACTTTTTTAGGTATAAACATTTAATTGGTCCCAGTCTATTATTAAAAATCATATTGTAGAAATGTTTGACATTTAATACATTAATCTTTCAGGGTTATTATTTTGCCCCATTTCCAACTTACCCAAGGAGCCATTTTCTTTCTCTCACAGCATTTTATCCATTTAATGCTTTGGCACAGCATTGACTCTTTGACACAGACTATAGCATTTTTTTATTTTATTTATCAGTAAATCTTATATAGACTGCCTGGTCAAAAAGATCACCGTTTCAGAAGGTCAAGCTATTGGTCTGCCTGAAGCAGAGAAATCATTAAAATGACTGGAATTGGTTAAAAAACTGTCCAACATATAAAATCTGGAAGCATAGTGTAGAACCATCAGTGACTGTGATTGGAGATTACTTAAATGTTTGTTGAAGTTGCATTAAAAAAAAAAAAATCAACAATAGAAATCACAGCTATAGTAAAAGTAAGAGTATTTCCATACACATGCAATGTGAAGGGAACTCATAGGATTAGGCCAAAACAGCTGTGTGGCCATACAGTAGGAAAACCACTTTTTAGTAAGACATATCAGAAAAAAAAAATCAGAAAAATGTACTGAATCAGATTGTCACATCAATGAAGTTCATAAAGTCCTGCAATATGAATTATCCACTACTGTAGCTAAAAGTGGTGGAACTAAATACTTGAGTGCTTTTTTTTAACTAGTCCAAGCATCATAGTATTTATCAGCTCCATATCAGGTTGAACACATAAACAATATATATTTCCATCTGATCTGAGATACTATAACATGCCTCAGAGACTTTAATCGAGGAAGAAAAGCTTTGTATTCGGTATGTAAAGCATTATGAAGTCATTTTATGGCTTCCAGAAGCCAAATCCATAAATATTTTCTTATTACCGTTTACATTCAGCATGTTCATGCAATAGTCTCAGGTTGACAGAAACTTAGCTAAGGTTACACTTCAATTACAAACCCAATATTGTGTTGTATTTTGTATTCATGAATTAAAAGCTTAGGGGCAAACAACAACAGTATAAAAAAAACTGTACCTCATAATTCTCCTGCCAAAAGAACAGGAAAAAAAACAAAAACAAATAAGAGTGGATGGTGTCGTGCATGTGAGTGGTGCTTTACTGGATTGCAGCACTTTAGAGTGTGTACCTGTTGGCCCTTCATCTTTCCAAAAAGGGTTGTCAGAGGTCAAAATTCAAAGATCCTAAAGGGAAGATGGAATCAGTGGTAGTGATGGCAGTTGTATTGAAGTCTTTCTATTGATCTGTACTTAGCTTGGCTTAGCTATAGGTTTTCTCACTTTGCTCAAAACGAAAGGTAGGAAGTGGAAAATACAGTAATCTCACTTTTCCAAGACTAGGGTGGGAGCCTGTCCCAGGAAGACTGGACATGAGGCAGGAATACACCATGGACCAGATGGGAGTCCATCACAAAACATCTATTTCAAGATGCAACTATTCCAAACTGATGCATATACTGTATAGTCAAGTCCAACAACTGGCATGCTTTTGGAAGGTAGGAAGAAAATGACGAACCTAGTGACAACCCAAAGGTTCAGTAACCCAAGATCACCCTGGATCGTTCTACCATGGCGCTGCCTTTTAATTAGACAAAACTTTGAGACTGAAATCAGAACAAATGATAAAAAAGCTGGCCAGTAATTTAAGAAGACAGTACAATACATTATATATTAATGAGGTTTCGTCCAACTAATAACCGGAGATCCATAATGATAATTACTATCATTTTATCAAATCACTGGAATTGCACTGAAGCATGATCAGCACTAGCTTTAATTATCACTCGGGGTCATTTATTCCAGTTACTGTGCTAAAGTTTTTTTTCCCCCTCCACGTCGTCACCAGCTGCGAATGGAAATGTTAAAGTTGAGCTTGGAGATTATCCAAAAGTTCCAGAATCTCCTTGAGGTATTCCTCACCTTTCGTGAAACCGTGAAACGCTATGGCAATTGTGCCCTGAAGTGATTAGATGTCAGTCTTGTAGTTAGCCGCTCTAAAAGGTCGAACCTGTCATTAGGCAGGTCCAGGAGTCGACAGCCGAGCAATGAGCTATTGATTTTGCTGAAATCCACAGTTGGGGTTTAAAGCTAATGAATGATGAAGAATGTCAAAATGCTGATCAGATCAGATCACAGGCTGAGCTGCTTTAGCAGTTGGTGTGTGGATTGGAAACAGCAGGAATGGAGATTTTAGGATTAAGGAGACTATATTTCTAAAGACAGTCAGTGTCGGGTACATAGATTTAGCTGCTGAGTTGGAGAATGGGGTTAGTAAGACATCAAACACTTGAGCACATTTTGGTCAGATATACTGTATATTCAGATGTTTGAGATTGCATCTATTTTCTAATTATTTAATTACAATTATATTACCAGCATATTGTCAAGAGCATGAGTGAAAAGCATATACTGTATAAAAACTGAACAACCCTTCCATGACATCACCCATTGGTTTTGATGTTCAACTGTGGAAGACCTGGTTGCTACCATCTTGGCATTAGTTGACTACGTCTAAACCCCGGTTAATCCATGAATGGTCAAACAGGTGGATAGAACAGAGCCCGGCTGTTGGTTGGAACATGGCTACTTAAATCAACTACCACAAGTTAGCAAGGTTATCTTTAGCTTATTTGAAATGCTAAGGTGGCTAATTTTATTTTCCATGTCAACTCCTACATTTCTCATAAGAAGTTAATCTACAATGAATCCAGTTAGCCAGTCAGCTAAAGTGATACATAACAGCCAGCTAATGGTTTGACACCTGCAATACCATTCATCCACACCCCTAATTTTGCGTAATTTTTATGGCTCAATGTAATTTTAACTGATGAGTTTGATAAATATCCGCAGACTCTATAGAGTTATCACTCACTAACTTACTCACTCACTTATCTTCTATCCTGCTTTATCTTGTATACAGGGTCATGGGGGCCTGGAGCCTATGCCAGGAAGCTTAGGGCATGAGGCATGGTACATCCTGGACAGGGTACAAATCCATTGCAGGGCACACACACACACATACACTTTGGGCACTTTGGGAACACCAATTAGCCTAAGCTGCATGTCTTTGGACTGTGGGAGGAAACCGGAGTACCCAGAGGAAACCCACCAAGCACGAGGAGAACAAGCAAACTCCATGCACACAAAGGCGGAAATCGAACCTGGCCGGGAACCGAACCTGGACCCTGGAGGTGCAACCATTAAGCCACTGTGCCGCCAAAAGAGTTTTTATGAATGGGAAATCTAGCCATAGAGACCAAAACCATTTATTTGTGTACCAGGCTGCAAACATTTATTTCTTTTGTAAAGTTGGACATTTTAAACATGGAGGTCGATGATGATTGACTCACTTTTGGAGCCAGCTCCTAGTGGTCATTCGAGAAACTGCATGCTTTCATATAATGCAGAATCTTGAATTTTGAAAAATGTAAAATATTGAATGATTTTTTTTGATAGAAAAAAAAATTCCATTAAGTACCAGATTTACATGAAAAAATTTTTTCCCCCAAACTTCCTCTCTGATTTTTTTTTTCATACATCACTGTACTGTACTGTATGTAAAGAAACCAATGAATCAGCAGAACAGTATGTGCTCAGGCATGTGTGGGTGTGTGGTAACACTTTACCTGAAGCTTACTGTACATCATAAAACCAACATCATCATGTCGTAAACATGTCACGTTTGCGGTGATATAGTGGTATGAGTGTCAAGCTACCATTAACAGTAACTGCCATGTTATGCTGAGTGTTCTCTCGTTAACACGTATCATGACAGATCTTTATTTATTTTTTTACTTGAACACTGTCAAAAGGTATTTTACAGTCATAATGCTTATTCCAGGTATTATAACAGTACTGTATAATCGGTATAATCACAGCAGTACTACAGTTGTATGTTTATAGTATGGTTATGCCAGGCTTAGGTTTGTAGACTAGATTTAATATACAGAATTACACTGTAAAGGCTTATTGTTGGAATTTGACTGTAAAATATGGATACATTTATTTCTGACTTAAACTACCATATATCCACTGGTCATTTAAATAGGAACGCATGTAACACCGTCCATTTATGCATTTTAGACTAACCAGGCAATCACATCGCAGCAGCTTGAACCAGTCTGGCTATTCTTCTCTGATCTTGTGTTTCTGCACAACTGCAGCTCAGTGGAGGGTTTTTTTTCTTACGACATTCATGTTTTTCATGAAATGCTCTGTTTTTGAAATACTCTGCCGTAAACAATCATCCCTGAGAGCATATTTGTCTGTATTCTGATGTTTTATGCAATATAAGCATATATAAGCATGATTTTGTTTTTCTGTGTATTGCGCTGCTGGAACATGATTGACTGATTGGATAATTTTACTAATGAGAAAGGGGTACAGGTATTAAAATACACTGAAAGAAATATATTAATGCATCAACATATTTAAATCAAGGGCAGAATTTCTACTCAATTAAAAAAAATTAAGTTGAAGTTAAAAATAAATAATGTTAAATAATGGTTAAAAATGGGTATGTCTAGGTTAATTAAACTAAATATATTGAATACATTGAAGTACATTACAAGTTATATTTATTTGAGTAAAAGCCATAAAAGCAAAAATAACAAAGCTACATGAGGCCAGAATATTTTTTAGTTTAACCAGTACTTGTAAGTTTACTCCCCAAAAAACAAATAGCTTTATTTTAAAGTTAAATGCTTCTCCAAATTACGGAATTTTGGAAATCTTTCCCTAGAGCAATCTCAACCTTTTTCTGGGTGTTACTTAATTATACACTGCCTGACCAAAAAAAAAAAAAAAGTGAAAAAGATTTAATTGAACAACCTTTAGCTTTGATTACAGCATACAATCTGGTGGCTGGTTCATGTGTGAAAATGGTTCCTCATGCTCTCAGAACCTCTCTTTTACAATCTGAGTCCTGGGATATACAGTACCTGTGTTCCATAGGAGAAGAAAAACCTGGTCATTCAGTACATTCAGGTCATCAGCTGACTTCATTTTATTGCCACATAACGTTGCTGAGTCTAGACCTGAGTGAGTGAAGCAACTCCAGATCATACAGTAACACCGTCTCCAGAGGCTTGTACAGTGGACCAAAAGGGTCGATCTGAACATATCAGACCACATGACCTTTCCATTGCTTTAAAGTCCAATCCTTATGCTTCCTAGCAAACTGAAACCTGTCCTTGTCTGACTACTTTGTGTGTATATGGAAATGCTCTTACTTTTACTATTAAACATAGCTATGTTTTTTTCCTCTTAATTTTTTTTTAAAAGTGTTTAAAAGATCTCGATTTATGATATTATTTCTGACCACATTTCTTCCACAAAGTTGACGGTTCAGCACTATCCTTCCAGGTTTTTCAAAACGTGTTGAAGGGTTCTTGACCCAGTTTCCAGTCATTTCAAATCTCCTTAGCTGTTTTCATTGATTGATGCAGTCCAATAAGTTGACACTTCTGAAATGGGGACGTTTAGCAGCCAGGCAGTGTACAGACAGAAAAACTAAAATATTCTCTCTTTTTTTTGTTTATAAAAGTGCATATTCCAAATTCAGATATTTTATGGCTCCACAGATGTCTTGATATTAAGCGATTGCCTGAAAGGCAACTCCACCTGCTGTAAATCCAATGAAGTGTTGAATTATGCTTTGCATTCTTTTGGGGTGGAAGTGAAAAGATGAATAAAAGAAAAAAAAGGAGGCCATAAAAGACTGTCATGTCTATTACTCTTCCAAGCAATTTGTTTCATTTTTCCTTTCACAATTCTCTGCTATTTCCACTGCCAGAGCTGGTGCCAGGAGAGTGTGTTAGAGCCACATCAGTACCAAACATTTTCAAAAGCAGAACTCCTGCGAAAATGTGCTGACATGTTTTTTTAAAGCTTGCCGAAATCACAATCCATAGGCAATCCATCACCAACCTCCACCCTCGATCCACGGAACTAACAAAGCCTCCTGTGCTTCTCGGCTAGACCAGATCTGTCATCTTAATGCCTGACCAGAGCCCACAGGCCTCCAGTCGAACGTTATGGGCCATTGATTTTCCAGCAAGATTTTCCTCTCCTCCTCTGCCAGCTAATAAGCGCTCATGTCTTTCAGCCTGGAAGCCTGAAAAGTGAAGGCTGAATCAACAGAGGGCTCGTGGATAGAAAGGGAGACTGATGCGTAGACAAGGCAAAAATTTTCTCCTGGAGATAGGAGCACATGGAGGAGCTGACAAGATGACTTTTCTTACATTGCAACGAAAGCCAGTCAAAAAAAAGTAAATTACATTCATGAAATACACTGCTCTAGGGATTTTTTTTTTTTTTAGGAATTGACTCTTTCATGTTACAAGGATGAGACCCAGGACAGCTTAATTAAATGTTACGTCAGTCATCTGTTGCCAGACGCAGCTCCTATTCCAGACCGTTTAGACAGTTTTGCAAGGAACAAAAGCGAAATCTTTTCCATACTCAACAACAATTCAAGAAGAAATTCACTGTAACAATTCAGTATGAGGGAGATTCAGATTTTTGACATTTCCATAGTGATGTTGATGTCTTGAATCCCATGGCCATAAACAGTTTAGCAGTTTTTGGTTCAAAGGTTTTGATTCGTTCCTAAATAATTAACTAATTCTAATTCATTATTGGTTAGCATTGTGGATTGTGCCCTCACCACTCCATGGTCAAGGGTTTGATTCTTCCCTTGGGGTGCATGGAGGTTGTATGTTCCCTGTGCTTGGTGGGTTTCCTCTGGGTAATCTGGTTTCCTACCACAGTTCAGATTAGGCTAATTGGCGTTCCCATATTGCTCATAATGTGTGAATGAGTGTGGGTGTGCTATGCTTGGCACATAGATTGGCACCCTGTCCACGGGTGTACCCTGCCTTATGCCTTAAGTCTCCTGAGATCCAGAAAATAAAAAAAAATAGGACTTCCTTGTTATTCCATAACATTAAATGTTGAATAAAAATGTTATACTACAAATGCATAAAGGCTATATAGATAAAAACGTGTCATCTGATGAAAAAAATCTTGGAAAATCAATATGATGTATTTTACCTGGATATTTAGATAAATCTAAATTTTGTAGGAAAGTTTCTTAAACTATATTTATTTTTCCTCTAATAAAAGAACAGAAAACAGAAAGTGTTTTATTTCTCTTATGCTATGTAATTTGACATCATTTCCATGTGATCCAGGGGTGTACCCCTCTTTGAGCCCTGAGCTCCCTGGGATAGGGATAGGCTAATAGGCCCTTCCGGCAACTCTATACAGGATAAGCATTATAGATAATGAATGGATAGAATGGAAGTAAATCTGGTGTTCAGAGCGTGTGTGCAGTTTTTATCTGCGTGCTGAAACATGGCCTATTAGTCACACTGCACCAAATTCACTTCCAGCAATAAACTCTGTGCACACATAAATGCTCACCTGTCCTGTACATGCCACCTTTAAAAAAGAATTATTGTAGACAGCAAATTAACCACCTATTTAAGCTAAATTACTGCTTTTGCCACTTTTTAAGGAAGCAAAACAGCTGCTCAGCTCTTCTGTAGCCAATTGTGTGTGTCTTTACCTCGTTATTTTATTTACAAGTTAGTAGATAAAAGGTGCAGAGTTGTTTTGAACTGTGGCATTTATATTAGCAATCTGTCTCTCAAAATGAAGCCTAAAGAGCTGTGACTTCCAGCGGGGCAAGATACAATTATGCTGAAATATTGTATGATTTGGTTCATTGCATTTTCAAACATGCAGAACAGAAAAATCATGAAGAAGACTAGTAGGCATTACTGATTTATATATATAATATAATAGTATATATATACTAATATACTAGTATTATTTGAACAATTTCCCTCTGGGATTAATAAAGTTCTTGGAATCTTGAATCTTGAATGATTTTTCTGTTCTGCGTGTTTGCAAACTTAGCTTTTGGATCCCGATCCATGATCAGTGGCCGTTCATTTTGAAGAGCATATATAATGTCAGGCACTGATGTTGGACGAGAAGGCCTGACTCACAATCTTCATTCCAGTTCATCTCAAAGGTGCTCGATGGGGTTGAGGTCAGGGCTCTGTGTTCGGGCCAGTCAAGTTCTTCCACACAGAACTCATCAAACCATGTCTTTATAGTCTTTTATATTCCTAGCTTTGTGCACAGGGGCATAATCATGTTGGAATAGAAAAGGGCCTTCCCCAAACTGTTGCCACAAGGTTGGAAGCATAACATTGTCCAAGATGTCTTGGTATGCTAAAGCATTAGGATTGCACTTCAGTGGGGATAAGGGGCCTGATTGGAAAACCTGAATTTAAAAATACTTTTGTCCATATAGTGTGTATACATGAATGATATAATGTCTGATTTGAATTTTAATAATATATATTATATATAATTACGAATAACGGGGAACCTCCTGTCCTCCAGGGCAATCCACTATGAAGGCTTATCATTGCAGGTCTTTGAAGCATTCAATCTAGCAGCAGCCTAATAATAATAATTAAAAAAAAAACAATACTTGCTACACAAGAACAGCGGCCACCTGCCGACAAAGATGGTGTCGCCCTCAAGGTCAAATGACTTATGACGGAAGTACTTACACATGAACGTCTCTCAGACTAAGAGTTAAATAAATGAATTTGCATAAACAGGAACGGATTAGGACTAACAGCTAACACTTACAATAAAAAAAGCGAAGAAAATACTATGGAAGTACAGTATTAAATAAATGACGAAGAAACTGTTACCTGCTGTATTCTTTGATGAATTCATATCTGATCATGAAAACAAATAATCGACTAGTCCAACTCATTGTGAAATGGTCACATTTAATGAACAACCTCTTGTTTTATATACATCTATAAAAAGAACCCAGATACAGGTTACAAGAATCTAAGGCTAATACATACATTATTAAATAATAAAGTATTTTTTCCATGTTAAAGATACATATCGTAGTTTACAAAATATGATCGTGGAGAATTAAGCAATTGTCAATGAGAAAAATAAACTAAGATGCTATATGTATGTTGCTTAATAAAAAAAACAATAACAAAAAAAACCCCCATAAAATTACAACAGTATTCCTTGAATAACGCAACAGAAAATTTGGACATTGGCTATGAAAATCAGATTAAAAAAAAAAAAAAAGGCGTATAGACTTGAGCGATAAAAGTGGTTCTACATAGAACTAATAAACAGATTGGTCAGATACAATTCATGTTTATTCCGTTTAAAAATTTCAGTCCAGTACACCACCATGGAGTAAGACACTGTTTTCTTTAAAGTATGTGTGAGTGTGTGTGTGTGTGTGTGTGTGTGTCTGCATAAGCATCTGTCTTTCAGCCTCTCATTATCAAGGGCCAAATCCAATAAAGAGAAATAAAAAGAAAGAAAGAAAAAAAGAAAGAAAGCTAAATGCTGTAAAGAGAAAATTAATCAAAATGATGACCTTCATTCTAAGTTTGTTAGTCCTCAGTCTATGAAGCTCCGGTTTGCTGGATGGAGATTTTGCGCTGCAGCTTCCAGTCCCTCGCACAGACACAGGCTTGGGGAAGCTAAGGATCGTGGGAAAGAGAAATCTCCACGTCTTTGGCATGACCAGTTAGCTGTATGCTGCTGAATTTCATGACACACAAAGGTTGAGCTTGTACTACCGTCTCCAGTGTGCGTGCAAAACGTCAAAAAAGGCTCTGATTTATTAAAAAAATAATAATAATCAAAAGGGGAAAAAAGGATGGATGCTTTGTTTGTTTGTTCATTCGTTCGTTTTTTTCATTGTTGTGCTGCTGTGAGACAGAAGCCTGTTGACTCGTGTGTCCCCATATGTTTAGCTTCCCTGGGGTTCAGAGTCCCGTGCCTGCGCTCACTCCACCTTCAGCCACGCCACCCATGATGCGTTTCAGTCCTTTTTATTTTTCCCCCTTTCGGTTCTTAAAGTCATTGTTTATTAATCGCACTATTTTTTTTTTCTTTTTGTGAGAGAAAAAAAACTTAATTTATCAATGCACGATATCCATTTAGATGTGCAAAATAGAATTCGAAGACTTTCCACAGGAATGAATTATATTATCTGCAAGAGAGAGAGAGAGAGAGAGAGAGAGAGAGTATTTAATAAGCACATATTTTTCTAAACATTAAGATAACATTTCTGTCATCCACAGCTTTACTGATATACTGTAGAATTAACTCATAAATATATATGTTTTATATATTTTATGGAAACCACTAACAACATAATTTCTAATGGCTGTAATTAAAAAACACAATGTTTATGAAGTAGAATCTCGGATTGATTTCTCTCTAGCACATTCCGTAAATTCTGAAAAATCTCCTACATGCTTCACTTACAATATACAGGACTGTGCAGAAGTCTTGAGCCACCCATGAATTTTTCAT